>BMAV01020126.1:57968-88393 GCA_019973955.1 Trichonephila inaurata madagascariensis
ACAAATTTTGTGTAATGAAAACTTAAAATAGTGTAAATAATTTATATCAAAAAGTGTAATACATTAATATTACTTTTTGTTGTATTTATTTTATGTTAAAATCTTGCCACCACCTATCCCTTCGAAATCTAGTTTTATTATGAAATAAAAAAAAATAGTGATTACACTGATGAACGGAATAAATTAAAAGCGAGAGTACACTGAGGCAGGCATGGTGTTGGCAAAACCAAAGAGATAAAAAAAGATAGAATAATGCTGTCACGGGCTTTTTTGCAAATGGCAGAATTTTTTCCTACTTTCTTGACAATTGTTGTTATATTTTGAAAACTCCACACAATATTTTTATAAATTATAGCCTATGTGTTATTCTGATTTATAAGCAATATTATTGTAAAGTTTCTTTAAAATCCATTCAGTTGTTTTTGCGTGAAAAATGACCAAATATCCTCACAAACTTATGCGTTTATAATATATATTAGTATTAATTCTATAATGTTTGTCCCAGAAATTCATAAAAATCTTATTTGTTAGCGGATACATAACGATACAAACGCAAAGGAAAATAAATTTAGATCACCATTGATAACATGTGTTAAACATCTCAATCCCCTTTCGCCTTCCTTTCTCTCGATCACGTATTGACACTTGGAATATCTCTCTTCGTCTCCGTTTTTCGTCACTGCTCTTACCTTAAATATAGCTGTTGCTAGGTATAAGAGCTTCAAATATTTACTGCATGTACTTCAAAACTTAGCAGCCCGCCTATGAATTAAAATTCAGAACAAAAGTTAGCTATAGTGGAAACATTATAACAGGCATCATTTCCAAACCGTAATTCCTTTGGTTATAAAACTGATTAAGAATTCAAGGGGGAAAAAAAGTTCGCCAAATTCAGTTTTCCAAAATTTAAATTATTTTCTTCAAGTTAATACATTCTCTTAATTTTAAGGTAATTTCATTTACATGTTAATGTATTTCATGTATAATTTCACTTAAATAATGTTGGTTTTTTTTCAGAAAAAAAGAAAAGAAGTTTTTTATTATTTTTACAAAAATTTCTAATTTCTTAATACAGATAAGTGTTTTTCTGTGATTTTTAAAGTTTCCTATTTGCATTTCTGAATAAAATGGGATAATTTTAAATGAAAGGAAATGACCGCTGATCATCAAGGTGCGGGAAGGAAAAGAAGTGAAAAATTGTTATTCTTTAAAATACGTTCTGACTTAAGTTCAAATGCATACAAGTTTATTTAAAAGTGTAAATGAATTTAAATCAGATTTATAAAAATTTAAATAAAATCAACCAATAAGCCTATGAAAATTTTTTTTAAAAAAAATTATGAATATCTTTAGTTTTTTTTTAGATTCGATTGAAATAATGGTTTTATGTCATTTCAGAAAATCAAATAACGTACTATCAGTTTTGCAGTCTATATAAAGCCATTTTTGAGCAATTTTTTTACGTGCACTTTTCTTTCAATCGTATTCACCATGTAAAAAGTGCACTTGTACCCTATTACACGAAGAACATGTTAGGCACGTTGCCATTCTATTAGGCGTTGAAGTAATTTATTCGACGCATTATCAAGGCTTTTGAAAGAAATAGTGTATTTTAGAAGTACAGCCAGTTACTTTCATTATATGTATATATATATAGACAAGTCATTTATTTGAAATAGAATATACTTTGATACATGCAGAAGTTGTCAGCTTATTGTTTTTTTCTTTTTTACTTTTATTTTTAAAGCTGTCATTTTTATACCCGACGTATAACACTCACCTGTAAAACTCGATTTTATATTTTGCGTTATAAGTGCGAATTATATGTCGTATTAAATGGTACAACTTATTAATTCAGCAATCTATTAACATTTTTCAATCTCAAAAATATGTGTGTTGTCAATAATCACTAATAAGTCACTGGACACAAAAACAGAGCAGGAAATTGGCTTTATATTTATTTTTTGTCCATGAGCTTATATAAAACTAATTAATCTAATTTTCATGTGCATTTGTTAGCATTATCCTTACAAATTAATATGTTTGTGTAACCAAAATAAACAATTCATATATGATAAATATTATCCTTTATGTGGCAAATATATACACTGAATTCCCATTCTTATCATTATACCTTTAATAAAAGAGGAAACCCCAAAATCTATGCTAGCTGTATAAATAATGAATACAATAATAATAAGGAAAGAATTTCTTCCTAAAGATTCGATTATACTTAGATTTTACATTAATGGAGCCTAAGTCAGCACCAATTTTTTATATACAGTTTGACCCCGATGTAACGTATTCATCGGGACTGGATATTTTATTCGATAATTCGGGGTTATTCGTAATATCGTAATCCTAAGAGATACAAATATTATACACTTGTTTTTGAAAATTCTATAATAAGCAAGTACACAATAAATAAGTACAGAATTACACACTTTTATTTTTATTCGACAGTTAAAAGTACTATTAGTGAATTATTACTGAACAGTTAACTGGCTTATTAAAATTTGACACTATTGTTCAGTCCTGACACGAAAGAGGTATTTTTCGACTCAATATAAAGAAAATATTGCCTTATTTATATCCATTTGCAGGAGATAAAAAGTCGCAATTCCAAAGAATGCAAAGATGTAACGATTTTGATAGGAGTTTCAGAAAGAAATTTTTTGTTATGTTCAAAACTCACGTGATAGGTTACATTCATGACTCATAAGTATTTTTAAAGTTTAATTAGCAGCTGCACACTTTACCTTCGAAATTTACTGTTAAAAAGTATCGTCTTTTTGTGTTCCGGACAAAGATATATATATATCATTTAAAAATAAATCCAGTTTTTTTCTAATACAAACTAATGAAAAAACTTTTTTGGCTGCTGAAAAAATTCATTAATACGGGGTTTATATATTGTTCATTACATAGAGGTTTTTTTTACTTCAATTTCATTGGAAGAAAGAAAAATTCATTGAATAGGGGTTTGAAAAATCTGCATATTTTATTTGGGATCCTATTACCTTCCGAATGTTTTATCACAAGTATTGATGGTAAATTAAAGTGAAACAAATATTGCTCAAAAATATTTCCTTTATTTGTCATGATAATAAAATACACATGCGTACAAAAAATTTACATACACACGTATTATTGGAAAGAATCGCACCTAAAAATACAGAAATTGAAATACGATAAATATTACACAAAATCCTTGCCTTTGTTTGTGATCAAAGGAAAGCATAGAAAAAAAAGTTGTTTTACAAATGTATATGGAATTTAATAGTAATAGAACTTCTGAAGTATTTTGGGAAGTATGACAGATTGGGATATATTTTCAATCAAGTAAGTACATCCTTATAACCGATTTATCTAAAAGTATAGTTATATATATGGATACAATAAATACATTTTAAAATTCGAAAATATCAATTACGAGGACTATTTTTCTTATAGAAAAGTGTTAAATTATTGGCGAATATTTTCTTTTCAAAAGCCATAAAATTTACTGGCATGTACAACAAAAGAAATTTGTGATATTTCTGGAATATTTGAATATTAAAATTATTATAACATTGATAAATATATTGGTCCATAGAAAACCGCTCTCATCTGTGCAAAGAAAGTACTTTACTCTAAATTTTCATAAATCCACTGGAAGCTTATTTTCTATTTTATCCTTTGGAAATACATCGCTGTCGAATTTTTTTAAAAAAAATATACATTTAGACGATTTTAGTACAGTTTTTTTTAAATCAGTGGTTCAATTTTTAAAGCAAAATTAATATTAACAAATAAATAAATAAAACATACCATTTGCACCATTCGATGAAACTATTGAATTGTTTTCTTGATAGAGTAAGTTTCTGAATTGGATGAAGTAAATCTTTACCGACTTGAATGTTCGTTCCTTTACATTGTAATTTAAAAGCCATCAATAGTGATCGTATCTCTAAACTTCTCGAAAGCTTTTCTTTATTTTATTTTCCGAACTCTCCAAAAAGAAAAAAATTAAAAATCTCTTTTTAAAAGATATATCTCCACTTAAGTTGACATGACTGAGATAACAGCAGAGTTGAGAGATAGAAACAATGCGATATAAAACAGATTTAAAGCATACCCAATAGTAAAAGAAATTAATGCCGTTAAAATGTAAATGGTTTTAGCATTTAAAGGCAAATGAAATAATAATTCTTCAAATATGAATGATTTTATTATTTAGAACATCGTTTCTCAAACTGTTCGACGCTCCTCTCTGGTGGGGGAGGGGCTTGCACATTGAAAACTCGAAAACAAAAGATTGTTCTTTAAAGATTATTAATTTACTGAAAGAAAACAAACACACACAAAATATATTCTGACATAATAAAAAAATTAAAAAAAAAAAAACACAATTCCACTGATATAATCACTTATAAATGATTCAGTTCTGCACATTGTATTTAATAATTAATCTAACAATAGTAAGTTAAGAAAAAGTTTAGTAATTACCAGTGATCACACGAGCTTGTCATATATAAAATTATGTAGAAAAAGTAACACTCATCTTCATAATTTAGACGGTTTATGTTTACTCTCTTAACTGCCGATTAAAAGTTACGTGATTCGCTCCCCAAGGTCATCCGTTTTCACGTTGGCATGCGTACTATGGGGGAAGCAATAAATAACTGAATCCTTCGCAAACACTGCCAAAGTCCTTTTAATACACTGCAAAGCCTTAGGAAAATTTTTAAAGATGGAAGGACATAGAAAGGACCATACTTCGGTGAGACGTACATATACGTCCGGGGCAATTAATGTTTTGGCTAAGCGAAACGTTTATATTCACCAGTGGCACTTACGAGGTTAAAGTGTGACGGGCTCACGAGTTTTTTTCTTTAACATGTCCTTTTGGGTTCTTTAGGGCCAGAAGAAATGGCAATTCTTTTCCAACCAACCCGAGAAGTAAAAGTGAATGAAAGATGCAAATTAGGAAGTTTTTAAATAACAGAAGTTTAGTGTAAGTGGTGTGGCATTTGGGGAGTATTATGATAGTCCGTGTGGCAAGTGTGAAGAGTATTTCGAGAAGTTAAGTGACAGTCCAGAAAGGTTACGCGTGACAGAGAGCCTTTAGTCAAGGTGAAACAATTCCACGCCAGTGAAACGCAACTTCAGTTAGGATCCAGTTGATTGCTGCTTCATTGGACATTAAAGTAGGAGTTACCATTTTAATATTCGGATCTGTGTTTACATTGAAACTGAGAATTAGGCGAGTTAGTTATTGATAGTGGTTCGGGTTACGTTATTTCGGTATTATCTATTGTGTATTTAGCCACCATAGATCATATTATTACATAATACGCTATTGGTTTTAGTTAAGATCTTAATAAAGTAATATTAAGATTATGGCAGCGTCTGGTTCTTCATTTAATCCTACACCTCTAGCTCACGCTGATAATCTAGGAGAAGGGCACCCAAGGTATGCGCCTTTACTAAAGTACTATTGTAGCCTTAGAGTAAATGTGTATAGTTTTATTGTATTCAATACATTGTGTTATTGTTTGGAGGGTGGCTCAATGAAAATTATGATTGAATATTGGGTCACAAATATTGAAAGTTTGAGAAGCACAGATTTAGAATACCATTTTAAAACCGTTTTATTAATTCTACAAAAATATATACAATAATTGTTAGATTTAGATAATGAATGAGAGAATGAGAGATAGATAGAGGGAGAGTAAACGTTTTACAGCTTTGGAAATAAAAGCAATATCCATAACACATCAATTTTATTTAAAAGAAGCGCGCATTTACATTTAATGAACCTGTGCATATAATTCGATTATATTTAAAGCTTTACTATTTGTCTCTTTCTACCGATCTTTTAAAGCAATTAGATTTTTACTATTTTAAACATGTGAATAATTCAATAAATGGGAAATATCAGTTTTTTTATTTAATTAGAATTAAAAAGCACTATATTGAGTTTTTCTCAGCATTTAATCAAACAATATTTAATGCAATGAAGATTAAATTAAACCAATTAATGGTTTTATTAGTATGTAATTCAAATTAGTAATAAAAGGAATTTGAAATCGATCCTGGTATAATTTCATAGAAACCAATGAATTAAATTAATGTAAATAATAATTAAATGATAAATAAAAATTTGACTTAACACAGCAGAAAATAAACTAATTGAAAAAGCTTCATTAAGAGTAACACTTTAGGTTCGGGAACCAGTTTTTCGAAAATTGAGTTTCAGAAGAATTTTATTGATTTAAAGAATATATGCAGGTTTAAAGTAATATATAAAATATAGTGATTATATTAAATAAAAAACATGTATCATCTTAATTTGTGAAAAGAATATTATTTTTATGAGACTGTAGTAAACTTTTCAATGTTGAGAAAAACAGCATAAATAAAATTTCGTTGGACATAATGTAATTTTAATTATATTGATATGCTTCTTGACGCATTTCGCACACTAAAAGATGAAACATTTTTTTAAGAAATAAATATCTTATAAGCATTCAAAGCTGACGTTAAGGATTTTTCGTCAGAATTACGTTATGTTCTAAGCTAAAAATGTCCATAAAATATGAATGGATATGTAACTGTCTTAAAAACTGCCGACCCTCTACTGCTGTTACCCTCTAATTGAATTGCCATTGGATTGTTTTGGATTGTTTTTGAGATAACCCCTTTTCATGTAGATATTATCATAGCAATTTCATTCTTCAAAAAACACACTTGAAAAATATTTTTATAATAAAGATAAAGTAAACATTAGAAAAAAAAATTAAGATTCTTCAGTTTAATATAATATTCCTTCTACTTCATCATTGTTTCTATTCATTTTTACTAATGGTCCTAACACCAGAAACCAAAAAAAAAAAAAAAACTTTATAAAATTTAATGATTGAATTTTTTTAGAAAGAAAGCTTTCATAAATAACCTTTTAGTATGGAATAATACATTTCCTGTCATAAATTTTGAATTAAAAAGTTGTAATTTCTTACAAATTTGTTTCTCGAAATCCTTAAGTCAAAGGATCCAATATTTGTAATGCATTTTTCTGCATATAATTATTAATAAGCAGTGATATAAATACATATAACTTTTAAATAATATTTCTCAAAAAAGAAAATTGCACAGACTGCCATATATCACATTTTACTTCTAAGGTAAGATATGTTTTAAAAACTTATACTTTAATTTTTTGTCAAAAGCCATTCATAAAAGAAATATATGACTTTTATTTCAAATTTCCCACACCAAACCGAAAAGAACTGCATAGTAATCCTAAATGTTTAATTGTATACATGATAATGCATATTTTAAAAGTGTTTGAAATAATTCAAACCGTTACAGAAAGTATTTTAAAATGGTGCTGTTTTACGTTTCATTCTTGCACGTATTGATTCTTTTTTTCTTTTTTTATTATTAAAATTTTTAAGTATCATTTAAACGAATTTCTACTTGTTACAAATATATATGGAATGTACTCTGTGGCAACCAAACAGATATGAAGCGGGGAACAAAGTAAAATTATGTTCTAATAAAAGTTAACTGCTAAATAGCCACATAAAGCATTGTTAATTACGTTCGAGTATCAAAAGGTAATACGTTCTTGTTTCGGGTAGAAACAAACAATATTAAGAAAAACATGGTATCATGGATGCTTATAATTTACTTATGCAGCAGCATCGAAAAACAGGGTTGTAAAGAAAGCATCACGAGGAGCCTTTATTTCCCTACAGACAAACTGATCAAAGTAATCTACGAAATGCTCTTGGAAAGTGTAGTAAAGTGCATTTTGTCCCATTATACTCATGCGATACATAATCCATTTATGCTACTACTTCCGCTGAAATTGGGTCTGTTGGTTGTTTTTCTTCAGTGTGGATTATTTTTTTTTTTGCTTTATATGTGTAAGATTTTCCGTTCGATTGTAGTGTACCTTTGTGATGGTGAACTTATCCAATCCTTAATTAATAAATATTTGTAATCAAGTGGTTCTTTGATCTGAATATTGATTAATGAAATCATGTTACTGGTAATTGACGCATAAAAAGTTCATTACGATTTACAGTAAGTAATAGAAAAAAGGCTTAATTTAGGTACATTTGACGTGAATAATCGATAACGAACCTGACACTATTCTTCCATATTTTCGTAAATAAATTTTATGTTTCTGTCCTGAAAGAATTAGAAACTATTTGAAATAAAAAGAAACACTGACTATGACAATCTTGTAAAAAAAACTATTTACTTACAAATTAACAAAACACTTTGGAAAGCTCAAAATTTACATCCTTTTGATTTAAAAAAAAATTGATTTTGATTATTCGTACGTGCTCCTCTATTAGATATGGTTAAGAAATAAAATATTATCTATTATAAACTTTGATTCTGTTAAAAGAGAAGAAATTCATAAACCCACACACAGTATTTAGATTTCAATTTAAGAGCCTATGATAGAAATATAATGCTAATGTATTCGTCATTTGAGACAGCGGGTTTGCGATACTTACTCATTTTTCCGAATAGATATTATTGAGACATTTTAGTAGCTATAAATTATGTACCAGAGAGTAAAAAAACACCATGATTTCAATTTCGTAAAAATTGTGTTTAACAATGTTGAATGAACCGCAAATATACCGGACTGTTAAGAAGAAACTTACTTTAAAAATGTTTTGCATTACCTTTAAAATATTTATGGAAATAGGAAGGAAAGAAACAAGATAAGAAACAGAAGAGAGAAAGAATATTATATATATATTTTTTTAAAGAACATTTGAAGAAAAGAACCAAACATAAGTTTGGTGAATATGACTATTTTTTTCAATTAATTTAAGATAGTTCTACTTGTTCGGAATAACAAATTTAAAATATATTTTCAAAAGCTAAATCTAACTTTTTATCAAATGGAATATTTTTCACACACACATTTCTCAATTCCAGTTTCATAAATCACTTTACAAATTTTCCGATACCTCGAAGTAATGAGGAAAAAAGAAACAATATTAAGTGATTTGTTAAAACAAACGTAAGTTAAAACTTGGAACTATTATTCTCTATTTATAAACTGAAACGGTGTTTTAAGAAAGCACAGTACGATTCAATTGATGAAATCTAATTTCTTTAGTCTAAATTATTTTTTATACACTTTTCTATAACCTCACAAAATTTTAACGCTCTAAGCGTAAAAAACGCAGAATTGTGATATCTTTCACGTTCATTTTTATTCACATCCCTATGACAAATCAAAACTTTAAACTGACTTATCTCAGAAAGATAAAATAACTAGTTTGTCTTCATTTAAAATGCTAAGGCCTTTTTTCTATTATGTCTAATGCTTTGAATTTTTTTTACCCATTACAAATAGTACACATAACAAAAGTTGGTATGCATTTTTGAATCAAAGCCATACTTATTTTTTAAAAAAATAATTGAACTCAAAATTTATAGGTTTTTTAAAAATTTTTCAATAAGCTTTCATAAAAAGCGGTATTGTACCAAAACCAATCATGTTATTGCAAAACCCATACCAACTTTTGTTAAACAGTGTTTGATGTACTTGTAAATCAAATTTCATGCTTGTATGTAAATTTTTGTAGGAAGAGTAGCATTTTAAAATCACTTCACAAATTTTAGGTTTTTTTCGTTAAAAAAATGTATGGCCAGCTTTTTATGAAATGTTGAGCACAAAATCTGTTTTACATAGTATACACACATAGGAGGGAATCAAAAAAGTTTGAAAATCCTTAAATTAAAAATGTTTGCTTAAATCGTAACATGTCCCCTTAAAATTAGGGAAAAGTTCAGATTGAAAATAAGAGGTTCGATGAAATCACAAAAAATCAAAGATCTCAGGAATTTCCCCTTTAGTATTGAATCATCTATAGTCTTCAAAGTCTTGTAGACTAATAAAGGTATATCAAAATAACTAATTACGTAATAAGCCATAATTTCACTGTCAAAATTCGATTCCATTAAAAACGATATATCGTCAAAATCCCCAGTTGCACTCCTGATTGGATCGAAAATAAATGGATTTAAATCTAGAAAAAAAGGAAGGATATTAGATGGTAGTCTTATAGTCTATTTGCTGTTAATATACATATATCCAGTAGTGGTTAAATCCAAAGGAAAGTATATATTTTTAGACAACCTTTCTATACTATCTATTTGAGCGACCATTTTTCTATACCATTTTCTCAAGCATTTGTTCCCTTTTGGATAATTGCCAGTTAGTTAAATTGTGATGAGAACTCTGATTTTCCGGTTTCTTTTTCTTTTGAAGGAAAACATTTTATTTAGAAATACAAAATTCAATTTGTTACTTTTATTTAAATAATGAATTTTTAATTAAACAATTCGGGTGTTTCGACATTTGTCTGAGGTATTTAAAAAAAAGAATAAAATTTTGAAATCAATTATTATTTAAACAAATTTATATTCTTTGTTTCCCCCCCATAAAAGTATATTTTGGCTAAATCTAGAACTTACTAAATAATTTAGAATGAACTTATATGTATAATATAAAGATTCGTAACTCAAAAAGTAAGTGTTTTATCCAAAAATTGCTGAGATTTTGCAGTAACATGTTTCATAAAACACAGATAATGTATTTCCATCTAAAACAGCTTAATCTACATATATTTAATAAATAACTATATGCCCAGTGTATTATTATCTTTTACAAAATATAAGCATAGTGGTTATTAATCATAATTTAATATAAATGTGTAGGAAATTTTAAAAAATTACATTTTATCTTTAAAGAATACGAAATAGTATTGTAGAATAGGTTTTTTTAGGATAAATATACGTACATATTTTGTATAACACATAAATTGAAGATAAAGAATAATTATTAAAAATAATTAGACAAGGTATGATAAGATTAATCATTTATACAGATATTATAAATAATTTAAAAACATGTTTGTTGATAGAAGAAAACTTAAGGATACTGTACTCTAAAATGTGTAATTATTCTAAGGAAATCTGGAAATAAAAGCATACAATTTAAACAAACACTATTAGAATAATCAGAAAATGTTGCTCAACATTACTTATTGCTCTACATATTGTAAAATTACACTCATTTCTAGTTTACAGTGATAAAACAAATAACAGGCGATTCCCATTTAATGAAATAATAAAATGAACATAAGGAATTAATAAATAAATATCTTAAGCAAGCGAGAAGGAGGATTTCTTCACATAATAAAATTTGACAGAATTGAAATTCAATAGGAAAATAAGATTACTGAGCCACTAAAGCCAAGTTTACGATCCATTTCAGTGGCGAAATTTTATTGCACCTTCGGGCAGTTGGGTTCTATGTTTCAATCCACCTTGAATACATTGAAGGTAGTTAAGCATCATAATGGTCTGTTTTGTATGTTACTAAGACATTATAAGTTTTTCTCTTCCTGATCTTAGAGCATCCTCAACTGCTAAATATATTGAACTAAATTCTTTAAGACGTAATTTAAATTAATCAACAGTTTGTTTCACCATTTTTGCAGTTAAAACTTTGGACTAAATTTTAGAATTCTTACCTTGCTTTATGCCCAATGACGTATTACTACACTATATAAACTGTTTTTATATGTGTAATATATATGGTTAGAAAAAAATAAATATAAACATTCAAGTAATCGAATTCCTTTTTAATAAGAGGACATATGTGTGTATAACACAATATATATATATAACATTAAGAGGAAATAATTACCTTATACCCTAACGAGCAAAACCTTAGCAATAAATACATTTTTCTGCGTACAGCCATAAAGTGGTTGCAAACCACTACAGAGGAAACTCAGCTCAGTAAATAGGTTACGTCAGTGCTTCTCAAACTTTAAATACTTGCAACCCAATTTTCAGTCATAATTTTCCCCGCGTCCCCCTCCATACAATAACAATGTATTGAATTCAATAATAATGTACTATGACGTAACACTACAATACGATTTTAATTATAAACTGTACACACACACAATGTATTAAGATAAGTATTAAATTTGGTATATATACATAAAACTTTGTATATGGCAAGCCCATAAGAGTCACTAATAATTACTAATCTTGTTCCTAAATTAGTATTGATTAATTAATTATCAAATACAATGTGCAGTACTATTGCATTTATAAGTATATTATATCAGTATAAATATGTAGTTCATTTTTTTCTAGGTCAGAATGTATTTTGTTTGCTTCCTTTCAGTAAATGTGTAATTTTTTAAATCTTTTATTTTCAACTTTTCGATATGCTAGAGACCCTCTCTCAGGGTTATTACACTCCCCTAAGGGGGTGAGCCCCACAGTTTGAGAGGCACTGGGTTGCGCTAATTCGAATATTAGAAATATGACATCAGAAGGAACGCGTCAAGGCAAGCAAAAGTGTGGAATGCAAGCGGTCCATGCCAAGGCAATTTAAAAAGGAGTAAGACACATTTACAGATAGTCCTTAAAAGAGCAAGTAAAATCGCATGTTTGTAATGACTACACCAGGAGGCACATGTTGCAGAACAATCGACAAGCCAGAAGAAATGCTTAATTTGATGAGTGCTGCAGAGTTCGAAATTGACAACACGGAAGGAAAAGCCATGAAAGCCCTTCAAATAACCGCTACAGAAAAATAAAGGCTAGTGGTGATTCGTCGAGGAATGTAACTACAAGAGATAACCAGTATATTGCTTTGCAGGTGAAAATTAATCGAAACAAGATACAAGGTCTGACCAGACAGCTCAGCATCTGTGTAGCACAACAGGACGACAGATATAACGACTTACTCTTGTCAGATGCCTGTATAAAGCAGGTCTATTCACCCATAATCCTTAACCTTTCATGCTATTTACAGCAGCTCGTTGGTGGTACTACTTACAGTGTGTCAAGAACACAAAAATAAGTCTTATCAATGTATATCCGTTCTGTTTACTGGAAAGCTTTTTGATTTTGAGAATTATGCATCCATCCAGTTGATTTGGTGGAAGGTAAGGAGACACGGTTTCATCCTTTTTGATATCAGTGAATAAGATCGGTAGGATGGTTCTAGTGTAATGTGGAGAGACATTATGTTCAAAGAGCGCATGGGGAGTTCCATATTTTAGACAGTGGTTCTCTTATTAGAGAGCATTATTATGATTGGAATTATGCTCAAGCAAGAGCTTTTATTCTGAGAGCCCTTGGCTTATGCTTGGAGGGGAGGGGCGAAAAATGCACAGGCACACACGACCTCTGGGGTTGAGGCTTCTAGAAAGCGAGGACATTTGCAGAATGAATTTGCTAGTATTCACCTCTAATTTAAATCCTACCTATTATGTGTGCGATACTTTGTAAAAATGTCTGGTAGCAGGATATTGTCTTTTGGTCATCACCAAATTAATGAAACAAATGCTCTTAAAATTTAAGTAAAGTACTGCTGGCAAATTTGTACGAGTATGAACAGACAGTGTTACGCAACCATTGCTGTTATAGGGAAGTTCATATCCCTTACTAAGAGACTTCGGCTTGTTGTTCTTCCTCATTGTCAGACCATATATGTTTACTAATTCATTACTAAAACATTTTCCTGTTTTTCTTCCATAAAGTTTGCGAGCAATCACTCTTTAGCTGTTATGTTTTCATCAATTTTTGAGTGCTATTGCGCCTGTGTAGAGGGAATTAAGTATGATTCAGATCATTTTTTGGAATAATGACATGACAAAAATAGCTCCATTAGCTGAAATTTTTATTAAACCTTTAAGAGTGATAACCGGCAAGCTATGGGAAACGCATTAATGGATTGAGAACACGTGTATTAAAAAATAGATTGTTTCATAGCCGTCTGTACAAATGGACCATTTTGTGTCGTTTGCCGAAGACGACAATTGCAAGGCCTACATTACTGTGATTACCATGACTATATATTACAGACCTATGTGGCTGCAGCGGTGAGTTAAACGCGGCAGTGTACAAATTAATTCCCCGAATTTATGTTTTGATGAGCAATGATCCTACCTGCAAGATCATTATGGTCGTATAAGTATCTGGGGACACCCCATTGAGAAATTACGTGTTCTTCAATTATGTATCACCATACCTCCTAGATCTGAATTTTATGGTATAAGATGCGCTTCGGATTTTATTCCTGTATAACTCTAATAACTATACTTTCAATAATCCTTTTAAAACTCACCAATTACCTATTGATGTTTGAGTAGTTTGTCTATAACTTTCAAAGACAACCAACGTCTAAATTTCACAAGAACAATGCGAATGTTTAAAAAAAAATGTAAACAATTCTTCATTACCTAGAAATGTGCACTTTCATATTAAACTAATTCTTCTCTTAATCTTCTGTCGCTCAAAAAATTTTATAATTATTGTTTGTCAAAAGACTGGCCCAGTATAGACTCCTCACTGCTCCTACAAAAGAATTAAGCAATGTGGAAAAACCATGGGAAGATATCCTATGAAAATACCCGTTCTTTATTTTTCAGTTCCTGAATCTTTCTCGGTAGTTATAACTAACCATGGAAGTATAAACTACTCAATTCTTCATGTGTTCATCAAATTGAACGAGGTTTATCTTCGAAAATTTTGCCCTTTATTTTCATGTTAATTGTTCTATTAGTTTGGTTTTGTTATTTCTTGTATTTCCTGATTTTGCTCTTTTAATGGCTTTCAGTGTAATATTACATATTTACTCATATGTGCGTATAGAAGAGGATACAGGGTCAGTTATATACATGCATAATGTTACGCATACGATTTCAATGTGTAGGAATGGAGTATTTGGCTTCAAAAACACAAATTATGTAAACCATGGACATTGATGGATTAAATTTCTGGTGTTGTTTTCAACTCTCCTAAATATATTGTTAATCGCCCATTGTTTGTTTAAAATGCTGAAAATATAAAAGTCAAATAGCAAAATATCGAAATTACATGGAGAATATTTCAGAATCTCTCATCAAAATATCTGTATCGAGACAAATGTTTGCTTGTCTAAAAATGAACTAATGTTCTTTTGAAGAAGCACTAGCTTTTCGAAAGAGCTATTTGCGATGGTTCTTTCATTGGTAGTTTAACTTTTTGCAACGTATGAAGAAACTATTTTGCGTTTCTAATTTTACCTCGTTCGAACCATTCCATCTGCATAAATTTTGATAAGAAATAAATAAATAAATAAATAAAACACAAAAACTGGGTTTCCCTTTTCAGCTTTTTTTTTAGAAGTGAGTTTTTGGTGATGGTTGCTGAAATTCAGTTTCATTCAGAGGTCATGGTGAAGTCATGGCTTTAAGTTCTATCAAATACCACAATATCGCTAATACAGCTTCTTTACTTCTCTCATATCTACAGATAGGTCATCTCTTCTCGACGTTTTCTGATTTCTGAAAGAAATTTGTGTACTCCTTGTTTACCTTGTTATTAATTGCTTTTGTCTTTTAAGTTAGCCTTTAGGATTCCTGGTGACTAACTGACACATTTGAGACCCCTCTCCCCTCCTTGTGATATATTTATCATTGATGATTAAGTAGAATTGCATTAATAATGTAGCAGGAGACTGATTGTAAGGTGTAATAGTGAGTTGAAGTATATTAGATGGAGTCTAGATCAATATCTGGAAGAGAAACAGAAGCTTGTGAGTATAAATATAAAATTATCCCGTAATCTCTTTGGTGTTAGTACCTGTGCAGGCTTTCTTCAAAACTATCTGTAAATGTTATGTGAGAATACATTCTTAAATATGGTTGGATAATTAACTTTCTCCTATCCCACACCTTTTAGGTTCCCTAATAATGTTTTAATAAACTTTATCTGCTCTATATTGTCTGTTGACCCTCAACAATAGCACAAACTCTGGCTCATTTTGTCTTTATCTTTTGGTAAAGAATCTCGGCCATAACAAAATTTCATGGGGATTTATGATGCTCAGATTTCATGCTATTGTTATTTCAGGAGGTATTTCACGCTTTCTACAAAAAATTATACTTACACAAAATTTAAAAAAAAGAAAGAACTGTATGTTTTCTATGAAACGTAGAATATTCAGCCTGTAAAAATTCCATGCGTCATTCGATATGTTAACTTTTTGGGGAAGTGCGTATAAGAAGTTTTGTACTGTGTGAACAATACAAAAAACATTTTTTTTTTTAGTGATTTAATATTTCTTCGAAATATTATGAAGTAAAAATAATTATAATTTAAAAGAAAGTAATGCATTTTATTGAATTTCCAATTACTATCATTAAATGTATATCATTGCATTCGATGAATATCCAGCAATATTGTCATTAGGATTATTTAATGTACATATATATGTTTGAATTTCTAAATTATTAAGATTAATTTTATTAAAAAACAAAAAAGTAACCTTACAATAAATTATACTTATTGTTTTGAGATAATTGTTATGTTCTTTATGCCGCAATGTAAGAAAAATAAAGAAACAAGACACATCATTTTAATGAAAAATGGGATTAGAAATTCTATACAATTTATTATAAAGATACATTGTATAATTATAGTGTAAGTCTAGATGTACTCCCTACTAAAAACATTAACATGGAATGAGTTTAACACTACACATAAAAATTGCAATGCAAGATTTCGGATAAATTCGGAAATTTGAAAGAAAAAAATCACTGCCCTATATTTAAACTCAGCAGAATCTATTTATCAAACATATTTCATAATAATAAAAAGTAGCATCTCCCATAAGATTTCACATATATTGACAAAGAAGATGAAATCATAAATGAAAGGTGAGATAAATATAGAAACTATGTTATTGGTAGAAACAATTTTGACGAATATAAAATAAAAGAAGAAAATAAATTGTGATATCTATGAAATCCGTGCAACTATCATTTGGAATAGAAAAAAATTCAATTTATAGCAACATACGTTGAATAGCAGTTGAATAGTTGTATTCAAGAAAGTGTAATCGTTTCGCTGCAATTAGATGAGTCTATCAATACGTTTCTAATACTTCTCAGTTATGCATTACTGTAAAGATAGTTTTCGAAGGCTTTTCCATTAAAAAAAGATGTTTAAGAATTTTTCCTTTAAAAGGGCATACAGAGGTAGCAACGCATATTCATCTCTTTGCAGAAAAATAATATAACTTTAGATAAATTACAACATGTTGTGCACCTGCGAAGAAAGAAAATGTTAGTCGAATGATTGCATTATTTAAGAGAGATCCAATGTTTTCAGAATTTTCATTTTATCACTCCATAATTTACTTGGAAGAAAATTCTCGAAAGTAAATAATTTGCTGTATAATGTGCTATCCATAACAAACGTTATACATTTAATAAGAAATTCAGATTGTTTAAACTATTTTTACTAGGGGATGATGCAGAAAGGTATTTTACCGCACACACACTCGCACACGCACTCACACACATGCACATACAAAAGTAAGATGGCTGGAAAAAATGGTACTTGAATGATTTTCAATTAATTACCTAAGATTAAAGAATTTTTAAATTTCAAGAATAGAACTGTGTTCAATTGCAGCAAAGACCATGTTTCAGCTAGATTGTAGATTTAACGATGAAATTTTAAGAGCTAAATTTGAAATTAAAGGGTAGAAATCAACTTATTGCTTCAATAAATGTTATGAATTCTTTGAAAACCAATTGTGCTCTTAAAATATCACATGGAGAAAGCCATTTTTTCTTATTTTTCAATTTTAAAAATACCAATTGAAAATTCTTCGATGGAAAACTACAACTCTCTCATAAGTTTTTCAAACATTTCTATTCTTTACTGTAAGAATGTAATTATATGTTTGTAGTATTCTATGAATTAAAAGCATTTATAATATTCTTCATTAACCCTTTTACTCATATTGATGATTGATTGAATATTAACGTCGCATTGTTCAGCTACTCGAGGGCTTTTGGCGACGGACCACGTAATTTTGAACCATGGTCAAGTGACGTGAACGAGACCTGAGCTGGCACCGCCCTCTCTTAACTACCACAGCACACCAGTGGGAAGACGTTTCAGCTCTCAATAAATTTAAAGTGAATCGCTGCCCTACCCGGCGGGTCTTTAGTGGTACTGGAATCTAACTCATGAGAAGGCAAGCCACGATCCGATATCTATACCACTCGGCTACAGCGGCCACTTATATTGATGATGGCATTGATAATAAAATTGTAACATATTTGAACATTTCTAAAAAGGATGGCGTAGAATTAAAAACTATAAATATGAAAAATGACTTAGAATTAAAGTGGCATATATCATCACAGAGAATAATTTTATAATTTAGTTTACAAATGTAATTCCTTATCGCCGAGAAATTACTTTCTAAAACTGAGCTATATTTGTGCATCAAAATGTCTTTGTGAAAGTTTCTTTGAAACATGAATGGAATAAATGGACTTCAAATAAAATGGATATACCATTCATTATTCACTGTATCTTTATCGACTTTAGAAGTTTTATAATCATAAATTGCCCTCATCTAATGAAAGAATAATCTAAAGAAGTAATAACGCATTTTTTATTTTAAAATTTACTCTAACTAATAAATAATGGAGCATTTATCCCTCTAAAATTATTTATCCCATTTCTTTTTATCAATGTGTTGCATTATTATTTTCTAAATTGGAATTTAAAGGGATACTATTACACATTCTGCTATTCTAAATAAGTTATACATTAAAAAGTATCAAATAGGTTAATGAAATCGAAGCAATGAAATACTCGCTTCACAATTCATCTGCTTACTATCAGGAAAAATCCCTCAAACATTTTGATGATTATTTAGCTAAATTTTGAAATCCTGATTAGTTGAAAAATATGGCTGAATCCTCAATAATTACAATCATTTAAGGCATTTCGATATTTTAATTAGAGTGATTATCACATGATTTTTTTTTTATTTTATTTGTTTTAAGTCTCATACATTTGACAATATAGAAACTGAAAATCGGAGGATTTTTTAAATTTTCTTCTGTATTGAAAGGAGTGAATTCGGCTTCTATAATTATTTTCTAAATCGAAAGTATTTAAGAAGATCTTTATATCATTTACTCTGAATAATATAATAAAAAAGCAGAACTTCGAGCAATGCATCTACCATCACTGCACATTATCGATGGGCCAAAATAAAGCATTTTATTTCTATAATTCCATCTTACCCCTTGCTTAGTGACAATTCTTAATCAATTTCCAATGAATTACATAATTACTCAGCTTTCAATTGGTTATTTTTACGTCTTAGAATCTGAGTAGGTATAATTTCATTACAGTGCTTTCAAAAGCAGCGATTTCACAAATATTTAATCACACGTTAAAATAAGAAATTTCAGCTGTTATATATAAATATGGAACATGATTATAATAGAATATATATATGAAACAGAAAAGGAAAAAGAAAAATTACTAACTTATGTATTTTAACTATACCAATAAGAAATGAAACATTATGTAAATAAAAACGGATTTATTTTTCATAAATTCTTGAACCTCTCAGAACTAAAAAATTGCGTTAAAATACCTTTGATGTAGCAGTAAACTTCTTTGTCATGGTATGCCCAAATTAAAATTGAAAATATAAATACGAATTAAAATGACCACTGAAAAAAATTATTGCATTTTTCTATGAAAAATATATCTTAAATTCAACTTGATTTGAATGATGCAACACATTAAATCTAAATATATTGAAAAAAAAAAAGAAAAAATTTTATACGAAACTAGAAACATTTTCTTTAGAATTAAAGTATATTAACAATCAAGGTCTCAATTTATAAAGAATTTACTTTTTGTTCTTCTCAAGAAACGAATTGTAAAAGTACTTTATGTAGTTTAAGGCGAGTTACAAAATATTTCCGTAAGTAAATTTATCAAATTTCCTAAAATATTCCAAATAATGTCATTTTAACAATACATTTTAGCACAGCGTTTCTCAAACTGTGGGGCGCTCCCCCCTTGCGAGGCGTGACAACTCTACGAAGGGGGTAGGAGCATATTGAAAAGTCGGAAACAGAAGATTATTTAAAAAAAATCAATTTACTGAAAGTAAACAAACAAAATACATTTTGACTTAATAAAAAATAAAATTTATATTTAGACTTATATATACGCTTATAAATGTATCAGTGCTACACAAAGTATTTTATAATTAATTTAATAATACTACGTTAATGAACAAGTTTAATAATTACCAGTGACCCCAAGGGATTGTCATACATAAAATTATATACACAAATTAACACTTATCTTGACAATTTGTACGGTTTATAATAAATCCCTTAATTGCCAAATAAAAGTTACGCTATTAGCTTCCCAATGCCAATCGTTTTCCAGGTAGGCACGCGTAGTATAAGATATATTCGCGCGGGGGGGGGAAGGAATAAGGAAGGAAATAATCTGAAATAAGTAAATCCTTCGCAAGCATTGTCAAGGTTCTTTTATTGCATTCCAAAACCTTCGGAAAAATTTTCTCAATAACAGTGCACCAAAAAGATTGTACTTCGGAAGGACGTATATTTACGTCAGGGGAAATTAATGCTTTGACTGAGCAATACGTTTATATATGCCGGTGGCCCTTTAGAGGTTAAAGTCGTATCGTAGCTTTAGCGTCAAAGTATAGTATTATTGAATTCAATACATTGTCCTTGTATGAGGGGGGCGTGAGAAAAATTATGATTGAATATATTGGGTTGCGAATATTCAAACTTTGAGAAGCACTGTTTTAGCAAGTGACAATGAAAAAGAACTTAACACAAATTCGGCAATCCCATTAGATGTGTACTTGTTACCGCATAGAAACAACATCATATTCCTCCATGTTAGCTTAATTAAAATCAAACAAATTAAAACCTCAATTTAACAATCATTCGTGAAAGGAAAAAATATTTATGTTTTCCCAAACTGAAAAATGAACATTAATGTAAATAAACCTATTTTAAATATATATACATTAATCTCATTCTTAGTTTATCCTCTACATTAAAATAAGAAATACAGACGTGTATAAAATTATTTATAATTATTTTCTATACCAAACAATTTTGAAAATGATTTTGTTTGTCTTTTATTACATATAAAACTTGAATGTCAAAAAATAAATACATATCACTAATATATTGCAACAGAGAATAAATTATTCTAATAAATGAAACTAGAAAAAAGAAAATACAACAAATTTAAAAACCTTAGATATAGAATTTCCCCATCCTCATTCCAATAGTTAAAATCGGTTTTTCTCTTCAGTCCCAAGGATATAAATTCATTAGGAAGCGCAAACTCTTCTTCATAAACAAACTCCTTGAACAGGTAAAACGTTCTAATTAAAAGTTTCCGAAACCCGCTTTTAGAAAGCATCCATTTTTGTCGCTTCCTGAGAGATTAAACACAATTACTCTCTCTTGTAAATATTTCGAAAGGGATTTGTGAAGCTTAAGGAGCAAGAAGTACATCAGGAAAAAGAAACAAAGAAAGCTTCCTAATTAATTCGCGGAATATATTTACTTGATCTTCTTAGTTCAGAGCCCATTTAGAAAAGTAGCTTTCTTGCAAAATGCATTGATAAGTTTAGGAAGCTATTTAAAAGTTATCGTCTTATGATGAAGTTTAAAACCATTTTTAATAAGTTTTAATTTGCTTTTGATGAAGTCCGGACAAGATATCCTTATTACGCCACATTGAAAATCAATAAAAAGCAAATATTCAAAGTACTTATCATTGGAAGAACTTTGTGCTCAGTTTAAAATTTTATAAATGTTTGTGGCTAGAAATAAAGTTTAAATTATTTTTTTTTACTTAAATAATGAGTGTTTTAAGGAGCAAAGTTTCTTACATATTTTTAGTATTGGGAAAGAAAATTATTAAATTTGGAAATATATTGATAATTATCAGAATGTAATGTTTCCAATATTGGGAATTTCAACTTTTCAAATTGTTTTACATTGCAATTACTGATTTAATTATTTTTTTATGTCTTAATACAACTTGTGTTAAATGTTTTAGTACAATATTGGTAGTAACGCAAACTTAATGAACAGATGCCTCAATATATACCAGAAACTAATAGTTAAATTTAGTATACTTAAGAATTTGAAAACAATTATTGAAATACTAATGGAATAAATAATATTTTATTTTCACTTTTTTATTTATTTATTAATATTTGTTTTTTCAGGTTTTCAGTACTTTCTAAAGATTAAAGACTACAAATTATAAAAGTATAACTTTCACTATATACACTAAAACTTTAGAAATAAAATAAATAAAACAAAGTAATAAATTTCATTACATGTTAAAAATACACAACTAAGTTTTTTTTTTTTTTTTCTAAATATCGATTAACAATATTATGCATACTTTTCATTGGTTTTTTTAAAGAGCATATATCATTTTCATGTGAAAAGGAGATGTATTTTTACTTTAGATTCCTAAGATTAAAAAATAAATGTATTAAGAGTTTTATAACTCAAAATCTTTATTTTCATGTGACTTATAACTGATTTTTTGCTATATCATATTATTTTATAAAACAATCCTTATTATTTCAAAACAATTTTACTGCTGGAAGAATTTATCAGTCCCGATACATACTTGAATTTTGACTTTACTCGACAGGGAATAAACAGATTTATATCTGATTTACAAATCTCTATATTCATAAGATGTGTTGAAAATAATTTGATATTATCCTTAGAAATATTCATATGAAACAAATATAAACGCCTTACTGTGATTTCTATCAAAGAAATAATACTGAAATGCCCCATTCTTCCACAATGATTCTACTACTCTAGGAAATAATAATTGAACTTCTTTATTAAACGGTTCTCACAACCGCTATCGAGACTTAAATCTGATCCATTTTAGAGACATTTTATGTTTCAGAAAAAACAGAAGTCAAATGGAACCATAGAATAATAGGGAGCATAAAGAAGTCCAGATACATTGTATTTTAGCAATTAAGTCTGGCTTAAATGGAAAAAATAAGAGTATGTTATCAATCTGAAATTACGCTATCTTTATAAACTTAACGCTAACTACAGATCTCGTTATTTACTATTATTAAATTATAGTTTTCAAAAAAAATGAAAAAAACACGCTTTTATAGTGAATTGAACTAAAAAGTAATAATATAATTCTTATTATAAGAATAAAATGATTAACGAGCAAATATATGTCATTGGGATAAAAACATGTATTAAGTTGTTATTTCTTACTAGTTCTATTCTGAAATGCTGAGTTATTTCCATTTTCAGAAAAACTACGCACCCTCCCTACCTTTTTTCATATGAAGTACATATGTTTTGTTTTATTTTTTATCAACCAGAAGCTATTTTGCGGTTTTAGGGTTTCACCTTAATCTTTTAGTTGCTAAATCTGGAATTAGTCGCCAAATCTAGAAATGGCATATGGAATAAGTCGCCAAGTCTAGAAATGGTTTATGCAATTTGTCACCAAATCTAGAAACGCTATAATGCATTAGTCGCCAAATCTCGTAAATCCTTAATTATTAATAACCTGATCAGGACAATGAAATAAAATTATAAAATTATTGTATTGTCATGTGTCCTTGACAAGTGTGCGAAATTTCGAATTAGTCTGTCATTTTAAAGTGGGTAAGAGACTCTAGTTCAAATATTCCATTACATACAAGTGAAACTTATAAAAACGTGTTAAAAAAGTCGAAAGGATTACACTGAACAACTTGAACCGTTCCGCGACGGATGCGTTATACATAACCGGTGTGAAAACCCTCTAATCAGACGGACGGCCGTTCAATGCCCTTTTCCGTGGGGATGACCAATCCTATGGAACAATTACGGAACGCGATTCACAAGTGCATCATCTGGCTACCGGTGACATCTGGGGTGGGTGAGAGAGAATATGTGACATACCCGTCTCTTCAATGTTTTCCGTTGAATTGTACGTCGTCGTAAAAAGGTTAAGTGACTCCATAAGTAACGTTTGGTAGTGTTGCTTTTGTGATGAGCCACACAAATGGAGTCAAAGAAATGTTTAACAACGTGTCAAAATTAATGCAGACCTGTCTTACACTTTTGGCATCAAAGATGCTGGGTGTTTCCATGACAAGGGTTATAAGAAAGTCATATTCCTAAATACAGAACTCATCATCAGCTCCAACAGTGTTAATAAAATTTAGAACAATTATCATTCTCAGCCTGCCTATTTTGATCTGGAAAATTGCTTCTCATCGATAGTTAGAAGGTGGCACAAGAACTTTATTGTCATTCTCCAGAAGGCAAACATCTCAGATGGAATATAAAGAAGAGTCATATTCTGATGCTGACCTTGTTTAAAATTTCTATGGTCGGGGTTCAACGATCAAAGAACCGCAGTATCCTCATTGGCGATCTCATTCCTAATAGATGAGAGCCTGCTGTTACTCGTTTTACTTTTACTAATTGATTTTTCAGGCGGTTACATTACATCTTTTCATTCATGTATGTCCCATGTTTCGTCCTCACAATTTTGCTGGATATAGGCGATTGCTACCATTTAAAATCCCTAAGTCTTATATAAAGCGAAAATAGAAGTATTGTGCAAATCTTTTTGTGGTTTGTCAAAAACAAAAATTCAGTGGTGCTCATTTATATGTCCGAACTTTTCCATGGACATCTAATGACTGACAGCTGTTGTAGGCAGGAAAGAATGCTCACAAGTACATTAAGATAGCTCGCATCTAAAATCCAAATCCCTTAAAGCGATTCCTAAGAGATAAGCAACTACTTGCTTCTCACGCTGCTGCATAGCAAAAACGGGCTTAGTAGAGCAGTTGCTGCCCTTTTTTATGTGTTTGATGTTGTTCGTAGATGTGTCTCACATATTCATATTTTCAAAAACGCTTAAGGTAAAATGCAGCAGAATAAAAAACAAGATAATAAGTTATTATTTGCTATGTAACTACTTCAAGTGAGGTATGTCGTTACAAACCTTTTCTTATTCTGTTTTAGATTTTCTTTGTTATTCCTACCATAACAATACAGTGTTGTTGTTATAGCCGAGCGGAACAGGTTAATTGGAACAAGTTCATGCTGCTATCTTGTCCCAAATAATTTCTCCTTATTTTTTTTTTTTTTTTTGCTATTTATTTGTGTATTTTTATTTAAGTTAAATGACTACTTCATTTTGGGGAGTGAGTGTTTGTGATGGTTATGGCTCAAGAGCCAATTTTGGCTACACTGTGCACACATTTGTTAGAATATTAAAACTTAAAAAAAACATAAGTACAAAATGAAAACCACAAACTATATTATTAATATTAAATTATATTTAATCATCCAAATTACTCAAGCAATAAATTCATATATTAATTATAATAAGTGTACTGAAATTTATTTAAAAAGATTTTATACTGTGGCATGAATGGAGAAAGGGAAGAAAGAGGAAATTACATGACAATAAGGAGGAAGGAAAGTAGACAAGGATCCCTAGGCTATCCTGGGGTGGGACACCCATGTTCACCAAAAACAATGAGGCCCTTGGAAAAAGGAAAAGATCACTAGGGCACCTCGGAGTTACGACACACATACTCATCTAAAGAAGATGAGCCCCTGAGGAGTAGTTTTGGGGAGAGAGAGCTACATTAACGTCGAACTATAAAGCTGCACGAGGACTATTAATGATACATCTCGTAATTCTGAACTATGGTCAAGTGGCGAGCACGACATCTGATCTGGCTATCCCCTCTCCTAACTTCTGCACCCCACCAACCAAAGGATGTTTGAGCCACGACAGAATTAAAGGGTATCGTTCCCCATTACGTGGTGGGTTTTCAAGCTAACTGGGCTTGAACTCATGACACGCTAGCCGTGAGACGGTAACCTTTATTATTATTCGTTTGGGGGAAGATTTTAGAGACATTATAAATTACGCTTGTGAAAACTTTATAATCGTTCATCCACGACAAATCGTCTTTACCGAAAATAATTGGTGAGTTATTGAATATTGTTTATTTCAGAGTAACTACAGCTTGGGATCTTTCAGTGAGGATTATATGTGTTATTTCTGTTAACGAAAAATGCTGAATTTGAATTCAATTATAAATTTACAACAAATAAAAATTTAAGCACATATTTACTAAGCTTCAGATTCAAATCCATGTGGATCCTTGTAAATATTTCTCCAAGCTTAGGAGAAGTAATGACACCAGCATGAAAACATTGTTGTTGTGTGTTTATTACAGGGATACATATGAAAGATGTGAGATAAATGAACAGAAACATATAACACAATCATAGAAGAATACAGATTTTATTACAAACGATGATCCCAGCAAAGAACAGGTGATATACACTACTTTTCTTTTCAGAATGGAATCCATTTCAGTCGAAAGTCCTATTTCCTTCCCAAAAAAGCATCCATGCCTTACTGGGGATTCGAACCCGAACCCACTTGATTACAAACCGAGTGTCATAACCCCCATACTGGGTGGGGCGGCGCATGAAAGCATTTCCCATTAGTAAAGCAATTAACCAAAAAATGTCCCAAAATTATTATATGTTGTGAATAAGCGAATGGCACAGCGTGATATGAATGCATTAAACCAATATTTATTTATTTTTTGTAAATATCTAGTAATAAAATTATTTAAATTTAATTTCTTTAATATTTTCTTAAATTGAGCATCAATTTCAAATCAGTCATTAATTAATATATAGCAGTACTATATATATTTCAATCATTTTCTGATTTCATACATTTTCTTTGCTTACATGGGAATATACATGACACGTTTGAGTCTATACGATCTTAACACAATACTTTTGATAAGTACTCTTTTTTAACGCCAATTAATATGGTTTTTTTCCAACAAAAACTTTTTAAAATCTTTTTCAATTATAAAATAACGTTTATCACCATTTATACTGCCTATCACTTTTATGTAATTATTTTTATACTCTGCAATAAATTCAGCAAATAATATTGCATAAACTGGCTCAATTATAATACCATATTTCAGTAAAAAAAATCTAATTATTGCCGATATAAAATAAAGCATTAATTCACTATAGCTTCAATGTCACTCTCTTTTTTTTGTTTCTCAATATTAATTACGCGTACAGTAATAATTTAAATTGCTTCTCCTTTCACTTATGAGCATTTATTTAAGCTATTGAAATATATTTAACAGTGCATATCATACAAGAAAAATCCAATGCAATTTCTACTATAATATTTGCACTTAATGAAGTTATCAAATTAACGACCATCCTGAATTTTCAATCAGATTTTATGATCGACTACTTTTATGGAGGGACATTAAACACGTTGTTTATTAAGTGCAGTCCCTTTAGAACGCTTAAAATGTTATTTAAGAAAGTGATACAAATTAACACAGATGATTGCACGTAGTATGAAAGTTCTATTTTGAATGAATGATTATGTATTTTAGAACCATAAGTTGATATTTTTATAGTAAAATATAATTCATAAAGCACATACAAATATTTCCTTTAATTCAATAATTATCAATTAAAAAGTTTGAAAAAATTTCTGAAAGACGCTAATGTGATGGAAATTTGTTTAATAAAACTCTTCCAATCTGTTTCAACAAATAAAAGAAATAAAATGGAAAAAAAAGATTATTTTACACATAAACATATATAAATATAAGTTTAGAATGAAATTGTACTATACATACGTGTTTTTATAGACTTTTATTATTATTATTTTTTTTAAAAATTATGTTATTTTTAACAAACATTTATACATCTGTTAACCGTGAATAAACTGAGGAATTTTATAAGTTTAGTGAAAGTCTGGAAGATAAGAAACATGGGCAATTTAGCATTACACTTGAAATTCTAAATGTCGGAAACGAGAATTATCGAAGTTTATCACTTTCATAGTAGTTAGTATTAAACTTTTTTTTCATATCTGGAAATTTCTTAGAATTCAATTTTTGATATTCATTTAGAATTTCGAAGAAATATTACTCATCAAACTAATACTTACAAAATTATTAGAATTACGTATTTTTACAAATGTTTAGCCTTCTAAAAGTATGCTATAGTTATACAAATAATTACAAATGCATAAGTCTATATTACTACAAAACAATTTAATGCTTATTTAAAAAAGTTTGACTACCGTGGTCAAACACACCCTATTTTTCATTCATATCATACAACATTTAAATATTCAACGTTTCTACTTTAAGTGTTTTATCTCTAAAATTCCTATTGGAAGTGGTTCATATAAGTTGAATTATTACAGATAAGTCCCAATCTAGGAAATGTACCCTTTTGTATTTATTGGATTTGATACTGCCTGAATATGTTTGTGCCATTTAGACTAAAATGTTCTTCAGTGGGACCCACTCCACCTCTATCCCTATTAGGCATTTCACTACTTGAATAATTTCTTTACCCTCGATCCTAAGAGAAGAGTTCTTGGATTTTGAAATAAAAATGTTTAGAATACCAAGCAGAGTGCAGTCAAATATTTTATTCAGCATTGAATTTATATCATTATAATTCTTGATGCATCTACATGCTTTCTTTATTTAGAGGTATATACTTATAGAATTTGATGGAGGTGATTTGTTAAATTGCATATAAATAATTGGACATGTATCACGGCAGTGATTCATTAAGCAAGTTGCAATTATTTCGTCTGTCTTTATTTCATTTATGTATATATCTCTCTCTCTCTCAACTCTTAGTAAAATAGAAATAAGCCTCTACTTCATGTAAATGCAAGATAGCTCGCTATCATTCAATCTATGAACCGAATCATAATATAACATGAAATTTGGATTATATATATATATATATATATATATATATATATATATATATATCTTAAGAGTCAACTACTAGAGGACTAATGCCCTGTACGTGTAACATAAGCTCGCTTCAATCATGGCCTGCGTGTCATGAGTTCGAGCCAACTAATACGGTTGATGTGAAATGTGGCATAGACTTGAAGCAGCATGGATGGGTTGCCCGTTTCTGTCATCCAAGAACAATCCGACTTCATGCCTAACCGGTCTCAAAGGCCAAATTAACTACCAGGAGTGGCTGCTGTTTCTTCTAATTTTGTACCACTGTAAGTCCCCAAACTACTTTCAAATTTAGGCATTTAGCCTTCATGTCATACTGATAACATACAATTAATACCTATTTTGAATTTACTTTCCTTCATTGTGTTGCACTTTTAATGGACAGCAGCGTATATGCGTTGGCGTCAGGAAATAAACATTTGTGACACAATGCAGTTAAAATAATATGAATAAAATTAATTGATGAAACAAATGTAAGCACACGACTATTCTTTATAAGTAGATAGAAACATTAAATTATAGTTATTATTAATATATAAAATGTGTTACAACTTCCATAAGTGTGCATAATGGAAGTGATTACAACGTTTAAAAAATAAAATAACTCATAAAAAATTTACAAAAGGTTTTTTAAAATTATTTTACATATACTTTCAAATATGATGAGTATAATTTGCCTCATATGGACATTTTAACTAAAATACATGTATGAGTTTAAACAATTCAAAAACTAATTTCTAATTTAAAATGTTAGAAAAATATTTAAAAATAAATCATCTGAAAAGAAATCTTTCTCTTCCATTTTATCATTTTTACACGAACCGAATTTCTTTAGTTAACATTTGATTAGGAGCTGGACATAAAAAACATTTTCCTTTTTTATTACTTACTAAAGTATGGTCTGGATTTGTTCTTAAATTTTTACGACTCATTTAAATTTTTTTTCCTTTAAAAAATGAAAAGAAAAGAAAACTTTTTTCTCACAAAATGTCGTAGTTTCAAAAATTCTAACACGTCTCATTAATAAAGAACATGTTTTTGAGCTAAATTAAGACTTTAACAGCTATCTATGAATAGCTTCCTCTATAAAGGTATCTTATTCTATAAATAGCTTTCTGAAAATTAGAAAAATTTATTAGTTTTTTTTTAGAATTTAAAACCACTAGGCTGCCATTTCGGCTTTTGTCTTTACTGCAATCTTAATTCTTTTCCACACGGAATCTACAAGATGTTATTTTTGAAATTTGAGAACATGTTTGAAAAATAAACCATTCTGATACTGTGAGAATAAATGGATCAAGATGTTGATTAACTCTTCAAATTTCATTCCGTAAGTGCCCCATAGCAATCAGAATAGAAATTTCGGGAATGAATGAGAAAAGTGAAGTCTCCTCTATGTTACTGAAACCCTCCTGTACATAAAACCATCAATATTATAAGAAGTAACATAAAGTCCAGTGAATAGCATGCACCGCTCTTATACTTTCAAGTGGCCATTTTTATTTTTTTGATAAATTCGCCATATAAAACGTACTTCTATTTTTACGAAGAAACCAGAAATACACATGCACAATGTTGTGAAGTTATTAATTCGAGGTATAATTTCAAGCTTTAGAAAAATAAAATAGTATATTTC
>BMAV01020126.1:97996-115312 GCA_019973955.1 Trichonephila inaurata madagascariensis
GATGACAAAGTCGCTATTTCTCCCTTTCCCATGGAGTTTTTGTCATAATTTCTAGAAAACGTTTTGAAATTTTTTTAAAAAAATTGTATTTTACAATTATTTTATAGAACTGTATTATTTTTATACCGCATTTATTGAAATTTTAAATAAAATATTCGTGCATATTAATATATTTGAAAAAAAAATGTAAACTGAAAGAGTAAAACGTACTTTTTCTGTAGATGCTTCGAGTACGAATTTATAACTCAATCACTCGCGGGGTGTTCTCAGCACCCCAAATAAACCTTTGAAGGGTCGTTACATTCAATCGTCCTAGAGAGATTGATTACATCATGTCTGAGGTTCAATGACCTAAAATGGGCAGCTACAAAAAAAAATCGTGGCTCTCCGCATTATTTTTAGAATTGTAGGAGGCTTTTCTTGTTGCTGGGGTGTACAGAACACCCCGCGCGAGTGATCGCGGGTTAAAATCTTCTCTCTTATAATGGACATCTTTGCTTCAACTAGCTTTGTTAGGCTTGACCCACTCACTCTCCTAATGAAGTCAAGGCTTCTTCAACCATTTCTATACCTTAAATAATAATTGTAAATTTAATTACATTAATGTAATTATTTTGTGTTTTTAATCCATTTTAGTTATATTTTTAATCTTAAGGAATATTGTCATTTTCAACCGAACAGATTCAGAGGGGTGATAGTGGGTAGCATGGGAAGGGAAAATCATCGTAGAACATGAGATTTATTTCAAGATTTATTTTATTTATCAAGATTTTTTTTATTTTATTTATCAAGATTATTTTTATTATCAAGATTTATTTATGAGATTTATTTTTTTAAACCATTTATTTCAAGTAATTTTAAAAAAAGGTTTATGAAGAGTTATGAAGAGTGGAATGAAAAAAGGCAATAAAAGGTAAGGTATTGTAATGACTTCATTTAGCTCTTGGTTAAATATTTATTTCAACATGAAATTCATCAAAATAATAAATAAAAGGGTATATTCTAATTACAGTTCAATATCAATTTAGAGTCTCTTTCGCACTCTCTTCCGTTTCTGGATTTTCCAAGCCAGGAGACCGCTGTACTTTCCGGGCTCGTCAGTAATCACTTCGAGTCTCTTCCGTACTCTCTCCCGTTTCCTCGATCTTTCAAGCCAGGAGACCGCTGTACTTCGCGGGCTCGTTATCGCTCTTCCTATCGCTCAAGGGACGGCCGAACCGCTCCCTTCAAAGATCCAGTCTTTTTTCTCTTCTCGTCCGGACCCTCTCGCCCTTTTTATATCATCTCTTTCTCCTAGTCCGCCACCGATCATCTCTTTGTCGGCCTCAGTCCCTCTGGGTCTGCTGCCGCCTTCCGGTCTCGGCCCCCTTGATGTCATACATCTCTGCCGCTCCAAATTCGGTCCTGTTTCCGCTGGTCTCAAAGAGACGCCAAGGCTGGGTGTACAGTTGTACGTTCTCCGACGCGGTGGCGTCACCGAGTTCTGGGAAAATGAACACACAATAATAAGGCGCCTCTTTTTGACAGTCCGGTCAGCTGGGCAAAAAAGGTGCCGAAACTCGACCACCCAGCTACGAAATTCCTTCCAAGCAATTAGGGAAATTCCCGGAATTTTCGCAGCTTCTGTCGGCAAGGGATCTGTTGGAAAATAGGGGAAAGAGATATGCTTCGTCACAGTATACATTTATTAGATACAAAGTGTATCAACAATCCAAATAATGTGTCATAGATAGACTTCAGAAATACAATGAGAAGTGATTGTCACTAGAATTGTTCGAAGTTGTGCCCGCGTAGTTTATAAAATAGCCGACGCCGACAGACGAAAGGTTATCGGACGCGTTCGTATGCTGGTCAACGACGATCCAGCTAACCGCTGCAGTATTCTTTCTTCCAGTTCAGGTGTGTACACCCTGTATTAGACATCTGTTTTTTAAGGGTGACAATATGGGTGGGGCGAGGGTCATGAGTTAAGAATGCATAGGATATCACCATAAAATTAAAATGAACTGTATCTGTTGGAAAAAGAAACGACTGTATAATACATCTATTACACATCACGACAATATTTTCAATGATAAGCCCTCGATAGCTGTGCAAAATTGTATATTTTAACATGATGATGCTCATGTAATTTCAAACTTGAAATCCTGCATCAAATTAAAGGAATTTACTCAAATGACTAAAGCTATCCCTTGTCTTAAATATACTGAAAATATCTCGGATGGGCTAAGTTACAGACAGCCTTATGGACATGGTCAGCTATATCCCTATGTGAATGATCTTTCTATTGCTTAGAAAATATCTCAAAATTTAGTTCGGAATTTGTATAAGAACTTAACAAAGAGAAAGGACAAAGTCCTAAAATCTATATTAATTATAATAAATAATATTATTTTTTCTAAATGTAATTAAAAGTTATTAAGAACTGAATCTGTAATTCATTTGGTTTGCTTGGCGCTATTAATTAACACTTAGATTTCTGTTTATGGTTTTTCTTTCTTATCTAATTTGATTTTTCAAAAGAAATTATATTTTATTAAAATTTATATTTTATTATTAATATATTATCCTGTACTTTTGTAAAAAATGAACTTCATTCTTTCTCTGTTTCTCTCTCTCTTTCTAACTCTGTCTCTGTATAAATGTATACTCTATACATATATTATACTCCAATTGTCTTTAAATTTTGAGAACAAATTGCCCTTATATGTATATATCTAAGTAGAGCTCTTTTCTTCTTCACAATTGGCGTTGCATAAAACAAGCAATAATTAGGTAAGATTTATCTCTTATCTGTAATAGTGTCCCCGTTGCTTGGAAACTCAGAGAGAGAGAGAGAGAGTCTCTTTCTCAATAATGTCATTACAACGCTGTCGTAGACTTTATATTCACAGGTTGAACGTTGTCAAAACGTCTAGATGAGTAAAAGGTAGTCATATAAGCTGCAACATAACAAACCTGAGAGCGCTAATGACAATAGTTTCTGCAAGAAACACATCAGATAAATGAAAGCAATACTAGACGAAGTACATGAATACAAGGAAAAGTAGGATATTTCAGTGATAGGCCTAAGGTCCCATTAACTTTATTGTCTATAACCGTTTGTTTTATACCCCTAATAGACACGTACGATCCTCCACTATTCATCTCACATCTTTCAGAGAGGCATTCATAAGGCCTTTGTACACGCCTGCTTTTATAAACAAAAACCTTCGAATAAGCCATTTATGGGATCATCTAATGTTCAGCGAAGAAAATCTCTTTTCATACTTGAACCATGGGATACGTGTGTAAAAGTGTGGGTCCAGTAATCCCGAGCAGTCTGTATTACACTGTTTTAGAAAGACGTTCAATTGTTATACCTGACGTGACAGTATAATATATTTTACTACATAGAGTAAGCTCTGTTCATACTTAACAAATGAATAATATGCTAATTTCATCCAGTGGCCGGATGTTTTTCGTTCATGGCATGCGATGCTATTTTTGAATCCGATAACTATAGATAGTTTTGGCTTTCTGTACCTCTTCTCTGGTGTTGTAACTCATCCATGCCTATTCTGTTCTCTAATTCTTCCGCCAATTGAACATGCATGGTACATAATAATCCAACAGATTAAGCCAGTCGAAACTTTTAGAAATATAAGGAAATGGTTGTCAGCATAATACCTCGCAACACATTCGAATTATTTATTACCTTTTATATGAACGCACATAAATATATATCGCCTCTAACGGGGTTTAACAAATTGAGTATTTTACCTTGCTTTGAGAAATTGTTGGTAACTAATAGATTCCATGTCTTTAAATTTTAAATCACTTAACAATTTTTACTTCAATAAAAACCGCCATTGTATTCATGAAGTTTAGCCTTTTTTTGCAACAGGAATCATATAGTGATTCCAAGGAAAAATAATGTAAATATTCAATGGAAATAATTAACTAAATATAGAGTGTTCTTATCAGTATCTTATTTCTAATATTATTAATTACCTCTCATTTATTATATTTTTCCTCTATAGTAAGTCATTAACAGTTTTTATAAAGTACAATGTTATTTAACTTTGAATCAAGCAGAATAAATTAACTAGGAATAAAAATAAAACATATACTTAAGATAATTTCATCTTTCTTTTCTCTCCTTTTCTCTATTATGACAAATTTGAATACATCTTGGAAATCTGCAAACAATTATTTATTTTTATACATTAAATGAATCCACATATTATTTGAATTGTCATTATTTGTTTTCTATTTGAATCAATGAGGAGAAGAAAACTCCAAATGTCTGAAATTGGAAACAGTAAAATTTTAACGGGAATCATTTGCTTTTTTCTTGTCAGCTATGCTGAAAAAAAAAATCTTAGTCCCAGAAATCTATATCCTACGTTCTTACTGTTTTACGACATTTCACACCATTTCACAGAAACGGCCTCTTTCTTTAGGATGAAGAGCTGATTTTCGAGCCCGATAACACACTGGGGCTAGTAATCTGGAGGAAGGAAATCTGGCAAGCAATCTGAGACTGTGCATCACTAGGCAAAGCGAAAATCAATCTTTAACTCTGAAGGATGACTTTTGTTTCTATTCTTACTTTTTCTCACCATCATTGAATGCTTTAAGAAAAAAATTTCTTTAAAAAAAAGAAAAACTCCTTTTGGAAGAATTTTTTTTTAAGTTTTTCCATTTTATTTATCCAGAACCAAAAGAATTTTAGAAAAAGCAAAAGAATAATCATCACTCTTCAGTAAGATTAAATGTCTGTAAAAATAAATATGATTGTTTTTTCCGTATGTGTGAAATAGAAGTTTTACATTATTTTGATGTAAATTTGATGAATATAAGAAGAATCTCCGTTTTTTTCATCTTTAGAAGCGTGAATGATGAATGGAGTATAATTTGCATTCAATCATAAAATTGTTTGTATTTTCTTTTCTTTTTCGTTTCATAGAAAAGAACGATAATTTTCTATAAAAAAAGTCATTCCGAGAACTTACATTTTTGCGATGAAATAGAAATAATTGAAAGAAGAGAGAATAAAAAGCATTGAGAAAAAAAACAATCTCGGAAGATTATGTGTACTAGTCTTACAGTTCTAAATTACATTATTTAACAATGTAAAATATTTCACTTCTTAAAGTAAATTAATGGACAAATATATCATTTATTGAAATCAATTTTTTTAAATTAGAAAAATATTTTGATGACATTATGAAGCTGAATTATTATTACAGATTGGAAGATACTTGTTAATAAAATGAGAATTATAATTATTCATTTTAATGATATTCTGCTACTTAAATTATTTTTCCAAAAATATTTTAATTTAAAATGACTAGCTGTTGTCTTGGAAAAAAAATGTAAAAATTCATTAAAGAATAAATCTAATAATTTCTTATTGTGCATATAACAGTGAAACATTTTTTGCTCATTTTAACTGAATTATTTTCATCCTACAGTTCATCATAATGTAAAAACTTATATAATTGAAGATATATATGAAAGATATAAGCATTTGCTCTAAGTCAACTGTAGAATTGGGATATTACAATTATTTTTCTATTTAGATGGAGTCATTTTTACCTAAAGAAACATGTCTGGGGGGGAATATATTTTGAATTTAATAATGAAGGTGATTTTGTGTAAGTGCCAATAATATTATGATCTTTACAAGTTTATTAATGTAAAGATTACTGATATTTATTGACAATATCAGTAAATTATGAAATAAAAATAAAGATCAAATTTTTATTATGGCTGAAATTTTATTATTTTTACATGGTTAATTTTTATTAGCATAAAATGAATAAGAATGATAGTCTTAAAAATGGTAATTTCAAAAAACATTAGTCTTAGAAGTTAAGACAGTTAGAAACAACAATATAGCTCTATCAAATCAATAGCAATAAAATGATAAATATATTGAATTTTCTTGAATGTTTCATAGCATTATGTGCTTATTTTTTAATTAGACACACACATAATCTAATTTTAAAATTCAATAAATTTTTACAAGAAATGTGTTTAATAACGATATCTAAGATGCATAAATTGAGGGATTATTTTAATATGACGGTTCATTATTATTTTTGAAAAAGATAAAGATATATAATAAATGAAGAAAGTATTTGATATTTTAACCATTAAATATGGTGAATTATATTTATAAGAATATATTAAAGCACAAAACCACTTCGTTTCAGAGTCATTTTTTATAAATGCGATGTCATTAGACATCATTATCTTTTCTCATATCTTTAAGATGTGAAAAAATAAATATACAATATTTCCTTTCACAACTAGATTTTTATTGAAATAAGATAGGAGATAACCATAAAGGATGCGCATTATCTGCATTCATTCTATTTACCAGTTTCTTACCCTTATTATTGATATTATGTTTTCTACGTCCACATAATAACTGAGAGATTTATAAAGAGTAATATTTTGTGGTCGAACTGACAACGTTTAATGGTTTCTTTTGGAATGTGCTGGAGGGATAAAATAACTCTTTTCTTTTTCTTTTTTAATAGAATTTGAAACTCTAAGTATTTGAAAAGTTTTTAACATCCTGTTTCGTAAGTAAGCACACAAAACAGTTACAAGCATTATTTTTTTTAAAAAAAATGTCTTCAATGATACAGAAAGACAAATTTTAAGCAAAGTAATTTCTCGACTGCAGTTATAAAATGTTGAAGGAATTTATTTACACATGAAATATTTTTTTGCTTTTAGCTACATTGATCAAAAATAAAAATTTGTTTTTTATATGTATGCATATTTGTAATCAACGCGTTGAAGCTTTTCATTATCCCCATATATTGAAAGCCACAAACAGTAAACCTATTAATCTCAGAAGAGATGTCCGCGCAACTTACAACCATTATATCGTTGCAAGCATGAGGGAAAGAAAAAAAGTAGAGAGAAAATAATCAAACACGTTTTTAATTTCAAGATTTACTTGAAAAATCCATTTCCATACAATACTTGTGGTTTTTAAACATTTCTGATTTAGTTTCCAAATTTGCTCATCTAAATCTTCCAGCAAAAATCCTCAAAGAAAAATAAATGGAAAGACACATATTGTATTTAGATACTGTGCGATAACTCATTTAGCATATTTGTATTTGAATAATCTCTGTTTACCTTTCAAATCATCTTTCTAGACTAATATTCGGTAATAAAAGTGGACATATTCGAAGTAGACGTAGGATTTAAGACAGTTGGAGCGGAGATAGTCACGAATTTATTACTGGATGACCGTGAGTTCGTGTCCTTGTGCCACCGAAGTCCTACCATGTAGAGGGTTAATGTTTGGAAAGTTAAATGCCAACTAAGGTATCTTCCACGCCATTTGATTGAGATTCAAATCTACGTGATCCGTCATCAATAGCCTAAACACTGCTTTAGAGAGTGAAGTTAGTAAAAAAATCGAATTAAATAAAATTATCGTCGGAAGGAAAAAATAATAAATGGAAACCTACCGTGTATATTTCTAGGATATTTTAAAAATATGAGGCAGAAAAGTAAAGGTATGCAACCGGGATCTACATAAGCAGATGTAGATATGGTAGAGGATACTATTGAGATTGATAGTTGTGTGTGTGTTTGTGAACGTTTTGCTTGTTTTGTTCAGTATATCATGCATATACTTTAACTGAATATATTGTTATAGCAATTCGGATCTCAGCAATATGCTTTTAATTTACAGTGCAACAAATGAAAAAAAAAAGCGTTTGTTAAAATAATGTGTCTGTTGTTGCTAGATGGATCTGTTCTTTAGACTCGACATACCCCAGGTTTGACATACTTGGATTTCTTGTTCAGGGGGCACATTAAGAACATGTTTTACGAAAGCTTCTTAAGTTCGATATATACCAGTTGGCCAGATTGCAGCTGCTAATAAAAATGCGCGAGACATGTTTGACATTTTTTGGTAATGTAGGACAATCCATATACCTCCACTGTAGATCTTGTAACACTATTCACAGTAAATCCTATGAGCACCTATTGTTAAACGTTTGTTTAGTGCATTTGTTTCATTTTTTTTTCCTTTTCTGCTTAGATTAAAAGTATTAAAGGATATATTTAAACATACATTATAATTCCCAAGATTACAAATGTTTTGAGCATAAAAACTCATTTGTGCAATTCCTTGTGCTTGGGGTATTTAACTTGTTGAAAAAAGAGTCGTCAACAATACTAAAACTTTGTAATGGTTACTTTAAAGCATTCTTTTAAATATTTAAATAAAGCTTATGAATCACAATGTCAACAAAAAATACTAATTTACTTAACCCTAAAGCCGATTTACTCCACCGAACAGGAACTCTTCCTTGTTTAGCTGTTATAACTAAATTCATGGGATTAAGTTTCAGAAAATTTAAAAATGGCAGAAAATTAAAATTATAGCAAATTCAACGGATTTGATTTCGACGGGTGTATAATACACATAAGCAGGTGATATATCAAATGGTATACAAATAATGAACGAATTCAACCATTTAGCTTGAAGGGATGCGTTTGACAATGCGAGTATAAGACGTATGATAGATGAAGCACTGAATTTCCGAAGCTGCTATGGAATTTGGATTTCCTTTCAAGACCATTTGAATAGTGTACCTGGAATATCAGGTTTCCAGTAAAAGTTCAAATCTCCAAAAGTAGTGTGGCTGGAAAAATACCTTGACGGAAAGGGATCACATCGATGGTTGAAAACAATTGTTACACGGGATAGGCGTTCAACAGTTCTTTAACCCTTCAAGCGGTCTGCACGTAAAATCCCGTTATTCCAGAGATGCTTTTTCTGTTTTCAAGCTTCTGGCCGAGCTGCATTCTTAAAAATACGGCTCAACCACTTTTGAGAACCCCACCTGAAAGCAAAAAAAAATACGTGTGGTGCATTTTTGAAGCATCTCCAGAATGGCAAGACTTTACGTGCAGACCGCTTAGAGGGTTAAATTGCTGCGGATTTGAATGTAGGCCCATTAACAAGTGCCAGCGTATGCACTGTGTAAAGTACCCTAATTGATACGGGCTTTCGCAGTCACAGACTATCTCGTGCAACATTGTTGATGCAACGTCACAAAGCTCTGCCCTTGCCTAGGCTCTCCCAAACTGTCGTTGTACTCTTAATGAGTGGGAAAAGGTTTCACAAGTCACTTTACCAGTTGTATCCAGTGAATGGACATGTATGGATGTGAAGAAAACAGCAAGAATCCATGGATTACTCATGCCTGCAAAGAAATGTTCAAGCTAGTGGAGGCCTTGTGATGGTATAGTGTTTGCAGTTGGTATGAAATGGTATAGTTTATACACCCAGACTCGATCAAAACAGGTCAGCGATATGGTAACATTTTTTTTGACCACCAGCATCCATTCATGTCGTGGGTATTCCTACGGACATGAGCTATTCCAACCGGATAATGCTCCACCTAATGGGCCTACAGTAATTACCGAGTGACTCGAGGAGCACTTATCAGATTCCGTACCTTCTCTTAGCCACAAAATTTCCCAAACACGAACATTATCAAGAATATCTGAGATGTTTTCAAATTGCTTCCTTAAAAGATCTATAACACCTCAAGACTTTGTGGGCAGCACTGCAGGAATCATGGTGTGAAGTGTCAACAGGATATCTCCACAACTTAGTGTAACCCACGCTGTGTTGTAGAAATTCCGGTTCTCTTGGATCACTATACGTACTAGATATAATATCTAGTACGATATTAGATCACTACACTATATGATATTACTTCAATGCAGTTTGGAGAGAAAAAAAAATGAAGGACTTAATTCCAAGAATTTAGTTGGATATGTGAAGCACAAAGGTGGAAATGTTCTTGTGTGATCGTGTAAATCTGTTTCAGGATTTGGTATTTGTTTATGGTATCGTGAATCATGAGTTTTCTTTAAATATTTAAAGTATAATCTAAAATCACACTCACAAAATTTGATACTTTAGACGATTTAATTTCTTCACAAGATAAAGGCTCCAAGCATACTGCTCTAGAGGTACGTCACTAGTGTCTCTGTAGCTGCCCCCAAATTCTGAAATCGCCTCCTCAATTACTTGATTTAAGTCCAGTAGAGAATATTTCGTAGTAATTTGAAGTTAGAGTAAGAAGACGTGGCATTTAAGGCCAAAATGTGAAGTAAAAACAATAATCGCAGAAGAGTGGAGGAACATCGATGTAGAGATTACTAAAAAAACTGATATCTATGCTGAGGGGCTTAAAAGTTATTGTGGAAGCTAAAAAAAATTACGACACTGAGATTTTTTTAAGAGTACAAAGACATTTTTGGATTATTAATTTTTCAAAATAATAGTTATACTATATTTAAAAAGTTATTATATGCTATTCTCCAATAAGAATTGATTGCAGATATTATTAAAATATACAATACGGATACATTATTTTTTATTACTCGAGTACATTGATTTTTATAGAAATTTGTAAGTGTACGAATACTTTGGAGAATAACTGTAGGATCTTGAAGAAAAGCAAACTAAAACAAAATTTCTATTAATTAGTTTCATTGCATGAAAAATCTCATTCTTACTCAATCCATGAATTTCATGCAAGTATAAATAAAAATTTATATCGGTAAACACATTTTCTATGTAGCAGGGCTTGGAAGTATTTTCGATTCTTATGAAACCTGGAATCCTCCTAAGATTATTAGTTTTTCGTTTTATTGATCCAAAATTGATTTCAACATAAAACCTTATTCTCAGAACAACCTTACAAATATTTTTTTTCACTGTTAAAAAAAGCATTTTCTAATATGTCACAATTTGTAATTTCTTATCTCAATTTTCCATTTTTCAAAAATCTTTTATGTTTCCTCTTGAATTGAATTATTTCTTCCTTTTGTGCAATGAAAGTTATCAAAATAAATTGAGAAATGGTGTATAAAACGTTGAAATCTTCTAATAATTTATCTACCGTGTTCAACTTTAAGTAAGGATGGATTTATTTGTATCCAGAAGAATTAGATACATATATTTTATAAACAATTTTTTTTGTTGTTGTAACTTTTAATGCGTGCATTTTTAATTCTTGAGGCCAACTTTTCCCACTTTATAGTCTTAAAATCGTTGCATCCACATACTATATTTTCCTTACATTAAAGGTATTGATTTATACTTTTTTCGCGAATGAATGATCATGATTGTTAGATAATGAAGAAAATAAATGGACATGACTGGAAATAATATATTAAACCCTAAAACGATTTTGCATTCCAGTAATATATAGAAGTGAAAATTAATTTGTCTGTCGAAAACTATAAATAATTATTTACTTGAAATTAATTTAAAAATGTATAGCAAATTATGATATAACCCTTAAAATTTGAAGCTTTCCATCCGTTGTCGGTAAAATTAGACTAGAACATACACTAACAATTTAATTTAACTATATTTTTTTTAAAAAAAATCATATTATAGAACTAATTTATATTCGACGTTGCTTAGATTCATCAAATTAATGGGAATAATAGCAGGATAAATAAGATTTCCATCGTATAAATTATTCAAGGGAAATATTAAACATTTATATACTATACGGAAATATATATTTCTAGACATAATTACTTTCTGTCAAACTCACTTATTTTTCTCTTTGTATGTAGTCAGACTATGTGTGTCCCTTCACAATTCAATATACTTCATCCAATAGCTACGTGACTTTTCATACGAACACTAATAATTTATCCGTCATTCTAAACTGATATCCTTCCTTATATCTATCTCTTACGAATTGATATGTGAATCTTCAGATCCCTGAACACGACGCTATTCATTACAGAGATCTCCCAAAGGTAATTATGTAAACTAAATTCCGATCTAGCAATGATTGGGGAATAAGAATGGAATGAAATATCTCTTCTAACAACAATCAACGGTGATTGTCTTTTTGCTACCATAAACATGAATATAATAATGATCAATGCTTTTGTAAATACCGGGAAGTACAAGCTTCGTATAAGAGTTGTTCATCAGGGAAAACTTTTATAGAACTTATTATATAAGCAGTTTTAATGAGAGAATCTTTTCTTATTTTAAGACTTAAATAAGTCTTTCAATCAATATCTCTTTCATCAATATTTTTTTACAAAAACTGCATAACAATAAGTTGTGAATTAATCATTTTAATTATATTCAAGAAATTCCGCAACTAAAAATATTTTCCTTAATTTATAACTTTAAAAGTTATACATTATTAACTGGCCAGCTGGGTGACGTGGTTGGTTTGTCACTGGCCTTCTGCAACAATTGTTGCGGGTTCGACCTCGGCTCAAGTCGGTGTATTTTCATGATGCTCAAAATCGACAGCGGCCATGTCGCATGATTATACGGCATGTAAAAGATACCTAGAGTGACTGTTTGGATTGGGTGTTCTCTACAAAATTAAATCCTAGTACAGGTTCGCATCATCAGAGCTCAGGTACCTTCCACGGGGATTTTCAAAATTACTTGCGACGATTGGTACCCGCGGATTATACTAGGTCTGTAATGGTAAAACACTAATCCGCAGCGCTTTAGAAATTTTAAAAAAAATAACTGTTAATTCAGGAATAAAAGAAATATTATGCAAATATTTTTCTTGGGTATATATGTTTTCATTTATTTCAATATTGGAATAATAATTAATTACTAAAAGATGAAAATACTTAAAAAAATATGCATGTATTTTTTAAAAATTGCATGAAAGTGCGAGAATTATTAAAATGTTAGTTTTACAAAACTGTCAAAGAAGATAAATTAGATATCATTTTTATTAGCTAATTATGCCTTATGAATGAAATTAAAATCATTTGAAATGAGAGAAATCATGAAATAATATGAAATTCTGTGTTTTTGCAACTAATTTTCAACTTTCGTGTTTTACGTTAGTTAAATCTATAATTTTGCTTATAAAAATGTTTCCATTTAAAAAACATTCATTATTTCATTATGTGTATTAATAAAAGTCGTTCACATTTTCTAGTGATTTTTTTTAAGAAAAAGGTTTACTTATTTTGTATGCACTGTAACATATTAAACGATTTTATACATGACCAATGCTGTACAATAATAATTTTCAAAGGAACAAAGATTCAACAAAAATCATAAACTTCAACTCTAGTCAAAAAAGGCTAAGAAAAAGGAAACTTCTTTTATGAGAAAATTAATATTTACACACACATACAATTATCTATATTTTCCTAAAAATTTTATTTTACTATAAGTAAAATTTGATAAAAGGAGTACTTTAAATTTAATATTACCATAGATTCCTTTGTAATAATTTCTAAGAAATTTTTCCATTAATATTTTGGATGTAAAATTATGATAAAAAGGTATTAAACTATACTCAAAATTTAAATAACAATCACTGATGTAATATAATTTATATTAAATATATTTAATATTACATATATATATTTAATAATACATATTGAAGTTTTGCAAATGTCCTCGAAATACATGTCATGTGTAGAGTACTCACAGATTACTACAAAAAAGCCCTGGTAGAGGAATAGTAATTTAAATTGGTGTATACCAATCAAATGTTTGTTTATTGCTTCCGAATTATGAAAATTTTTTTTTAGTAACTTACATTTTAAAAAAGAAAAAAAAAATTACTTAACTCAACTCAAAAAATAAATCTGAAATTGGGCATGGATGAGTCCTTCTTTATCCGTGATATGTGAATGATTAAGAATGGATTAAATGGATTTAAAGTATACATTTCAAATTATACATTTAAGTTTATCGAACGCATTAACCGCATAAATGATAACACATAAAAATATTCTTGTTATAGTTTTTTTTTAAGATTTAAAAGTAGATTAATAGATTGTCAATTTTACCACTAATTGTCCCAAGAAAGTTTATCTTAATTGACTTCAATATGCACTGAATTTGAACTAACATTTTAAAGATATATATAATGGCTTATACAAAAGTAAACTCTGTCTAAAGTAAACACTCAAAAATAAAAATAAAAAGCTCCTTACTTAAGATTTCTAATGCTAAAAAATTAATAAGTAATTATTAATAATCCCTGATTGTTATAAACAAAAGTATGAAGAACTATATTTTGAGAGAGAGAGAGAGAAATTACAAAGCAACATTTTTTTTATTTTCAATTTTGAATTAAGGTATCCGACTAGGCTCTGTGAACCATGATTTTAAAAAAGCACATAAATGTATAATTTTCATTATATTTAGTGTCACTTAGATTAGAATACATGTATAAAATTCTTTAAGGACATTATGAAAAACAATTTATTTAAATACAATATTTTGGCAAAAATTCACTTAGAATAACCTTTTTTCAAAATGTTCTCCTTTTGTAAAAAATGCTTCTATTGTATTAATATTTGGCCTGTATACAGCTCAGATCTCTGTACAGGGGCTCAACTATGATTTTTGAAAAATTCACATTATTTTTAGAGTTACAACCATTTGATTTAATTATCGGCGTATTTTCTTAAAATTTCTCCCTTCTGTTTTCGTAAAACATGGATAAACCAACTTCCAAGTTATGCGTTTCAAAAATTCTAGTTGAGCCTCTGTTGAGAGGTCTGAGCTGAATACAGGTACAATATTATTATAATAGAAGCACTTTTTACAAAAGGAGAACATTTGGAAAATATGTTATTCTAAGTTAATTTTTGCCAAAATATTGTATTTAAATAATTTTTTTTGTCATGATATCCTTAAAACAATTTTATACATGTATTCTACTCTAAGTGACACTAAATATCATAAATATTATCCATTTACATTCTTTTGCAAAATCACGGTTCCGAACGTAGTCGGATACCTTAAGAAATGCGGATCCAATTTTAAGATGTTCATACATGTGTAAGTAATATATTATACACAATAGATTAGATTTAAAACATTTAAGAAATTATTACAGTCAAAAAAAGGAAAGTAAACGTTTTTATTTATGAAATAATTATCTGTTCAAATAAGCAGATAATGAGCGAGAGTCATATTGAAATCGCACGAAAGCTGTTGAAGAAGGACCTCGTATTTTGAATCATGCTCAAGTCATGATTACAACACCTGAGTTTGCACAGCCGTTTTCTAACTTCCACCTCACTCCAGTGGGAAGACATTTTCTCTTTGACAAATATAACTTGCAGTTGTTTCTTCTATACGGCGGGTCTTCAGAGGTAATAGGTTTGCACTCATAACACGCCAGCTATGAGTCCATGACCTTGAACGCTTGGCTGCCGAGGTCACGCAAAAAAGACAGAGCATAGAAAATAAATATTAGCTTAGATGATTATATGGTATTTTCAAATACAAAGTGAAGTAAAGTGAAAATACAAAGTGATGTGATTTTTTTTTATCCGTAGATATCACATTATATTATTCATTTCATTACATTCTTTAAGAGTTCTTATAGCAACCGTCCCCCAATCATTTTGAACGAAAATTTAAATTTATAAACGTAATCTAAAACATAGGTCATTATATTTATTAGAATAGAATAAACGTTTTGCGTAAGGATAAAGACACTTTCGAAATTTTAAAAATATTTTTATTTTCAAAAATATACATATTTAAATTTTTCAACTGTTTTTGATTGGTTTCAGAATTGTCAAAATATTTGGAAATATGTTTATTTTTTTAATTCAAGAATATAAGAAAAATAAGATAAGTCTTCCATACTATTTATTCCTATGTTTTTATTTACAATATTTACTCGTGATGTTATAGATTTATCCAGACATTTCCATATGGTCACCACATGGTAGTCAACTGTACAAATCTTTTTGCCAAAAATGATGCTAACTGGTCAGAATCACCAATATTTTGCATTGAAGCGACATTACAATGTAAGGGATGGCATTGCTTGTAAATATTACAATTTATCATAAAATAAATACAACAGAAAGTAATTTTAGTGTATTATGCATTGAGATATAAATTAGATATTTACTCTATTTTGAGATGAAGAGTGGAGTTTCTATAACTTGTGCAATGGGTAGTTATTACCTCCTCCCCCAAGTATTACCTAATATAAATAAACCTATAAATGTTATTTACATTACGAAAATTAAACGAAATTACAAATGTTTCCATTAATGGTATGTTACTATTGTTTTTCCAATTCGATTTATTAAAGTTTTCATACGCATTTGGACAGTGAATATCACACTTCATTTTCTAAAAAAAAATGTAAAATATTATTTAAAAAACTCGAATAAATTTTTCTGAAACACTTTTTGCATGTCTTGTAATAACAATAAAAAATATTGAGTTCACATCTTTCTTACAATATCTCACTCCGAGTCAAAAATATATGTGCAACTAATAACTACTGCCAAATAGGGGAGAAAAACACCCTAGATTATCGCTTTAAGATTTATAGCCCTAGATATATTTCAAGGTATCAAAAATATGTTCGGTAATAAATGTTCCTCTTCAACTTCTTTCCGATATTCCCTCGAGGGAGCTTATAAATCAAACGATGGTAAAGGAATTTCATGTCATTTCTCATAACAAGTTAAGAGATACCCGAAAAAACGCGCTTAAGAAACTGCATCTTCAAATATACCCCAAAATAGTGTGTTTGTTCAAATTTATACATAAATGGCGAATCCTTGCTAACAACCCTTATTCACTTTGACAAAGAAAAGGCTTATAGTCAGAAAATCAATTAAAATATCCATTTATTATAATGACGATACATTTTCGTTTCCAATTGTATAACACAGAGAGAGATTTCAACTAAATACATTATATATTAATACAAATTTCAAAAATAATAGGAGAAAAATTGTTGAAAATATTGCTTTATACACCTAAATCTATTTGCATGTTACCATGCAAGGAACATACTTTAAACCAGTATAAGTTGATATATATACTAAAAGAAATTATTTTTGTTGTGTTTTTTTAATTAGCTGATGCAATACAAAATTATGTGTGTTTCATACATAACAATAATTTTAAAAGTGAAGTCCTTGAATAAATAATTTTTACTAAAAATGTCTAATACATTTTTTTATTCATTGGTGCTTTCAAAGGAAAACAAAATGTTATACTTGTTAAATCATAAATGAAAGATATTCCATTGAAAATAATAACTATTTATGTTTGCACACACACAAAGTTCTCCATACACACACATATATATAAGTGTGTATATATGATATATATATAGAGAGAGAGAGACAAAATTCTCTACTAAAGAGAGATGAATATTCAATAATATCGAAACTGAAAAAAAATTGAAAAATTGCAAGATCACCAGACAATATATATAATTTTATATATATATATATATATATATATATATATAT
>BMAV01020127.1:0-29431 GCA_019973955.1 Trichonephila inaurata madagascariensis
TGAGTTTTCGAATATAATCTTTTCTGTAAAAAGTGGTAAAAAAATTTAAAAGTATTTTTGCAGAAATTATAATGTTTAAAAAAAACTGAAATTTAAGGTAAAACATTTTTATACACTTATAAACTGTTTGCTAAGCGTCTTTTCTTCTTGCTGAAAATTCAAAATATCTGTGGCATCAAAAGAAATACCACAATGTATTTATAACATAGCAAGTGTACTTTCTCAATTTGAGTCATGTTTATATTTCTTAGTTCTTTCATTGGAACAGCAGATATAGGAAAAGTTAAAGAGATTCTTAGAAATTTTCTTACTGTTGGAAATTTTTCAGCCTTACTCACATGCAGAAATTCTACAAGAGATTTTGGGGATTTTACAAAACTATGCATTAGCCTGCATCAAAGTTTAAACTCCCCTAGTGAATTGCTAGTTATTTATTTAGATATGTTCGTTCTGTTTCATTTCAGTTCATCTGGAAAAAATCACACGAAACTATCTAGGAGCCTTTTGTGTTTCAACAGGCGTTCATAACCTTCATTTATAAAATAGTCAAGGAAAAACACAAAATACAGCAATTAGTAGATGTTTTATTTTCGTGGGTTTAACGTTAATTCACTGCTTTTTTCCCGCTATTCTAATTATGGTTATTTCAACATTCAGATCAGCACGATGTTTTAGCACTTCATTAAACATATATGTGAATATCTCCACATCATACTTCTCATCTCTCTCAGGACTGCCACAGTTTATTCAGGGAACTGCGTTTTTAGGCTAAATCTGTATCTTTTCTCTGTAGAATATGTACTCAAAGACAGACTGACAGAACATGCTCTGACCAGAACATGCAAGGCTACAATTATATTTATCTTTTAATAACACATCTGAGATAATCATCCATGACAGTGATTTTTCTTTCTTCCTATTGAATTATAATACATCCAGAGTTTTTACAAATAATATGACGAAACCCAAAAGTATAGCGAATGGACCATGCCTCTCAATTCAACCAGTCGAATTCATCCGCAAGATTCTTCCCCGAATCAGATGATTTTGGCAACATTTATATATATATATATATATATATATACATATATATATACATAATTAAACTAGATTAAAAATTAAATTCTCTATCTAACACTTAACTCATCTTTTTCATTTCATTTTCAAGTATCAAACTAATCGCCCATTTATTTCTTCCGAACATATGGCCTATCCAATAAACATGTATAATTCCAGATCGTTATATTTAATAGCCCTATATGTCAGCATTAACTTTCAAGAGCACTCATGAACGCCGCGATCGGTGTTTTAAGTGTTTAACATACTTAAGATTTTTCGGTGGCGTTCTTTTTTCTCTCTGCTTCGTGCGTCAGAAGAGATGTACTCATTCTAGAATAAAGACCTTTTTAAAAACTAAGTCTGTTTCTGACTTCAAATCATGTCATATATATATATATATATATTATATATATATATATATTATATATATATATATATATATTGTTCACAGTTTTTTATTTCCATATTGTTTTAAAGATCTTTTTGTATGCTTTTCTGTCTTGAAATAATCAAAAGCGTATTAGAGATTTATTATACGACATTATAAGCAGATTTATTTTTTTGGCATTCACTACTGCAGATTTGATTTTTATGTTTGGCTTTGGGTGATTCTGTTAAAGTATACGGGAATAACAAAATTGGTTATGTTATTGACGATTTATCGAAACAAATACAAGCATTGTGAAGAGTGTAAAGACAAATTTTAAAGAACCTCACTTTTTTAAACTTATGCATAAAAACTATTGCGTGAATAACAAAAGTAAATACCTCATTAAACATTTGCTGAACAATTTTTGGATGCATAATTTAGACTGATTCAAAGATCTACTTTGTGCAATATGTTATTTCGTTTATATATTTTTGACCAGAATTAAGGATAAGTTTGACACCTTAATAATAAAAAAATTGCGATCCAATTCTCCATATCCATGGTGCTCTAAAAAAGATACCATTTTACGGATAAATATATTTTAGAATGTGAGTGCTATTTGGATAGAATGTGAATGTCAGAGGCAGTTCTCTTTCTCATTCTCAGATTAGTAAATTTGCCTGCAGTAACATGTCTCTACCCTCTTTCTTGAAGGTGACCCTACAGCATATCAATTCCTGCACCGTTTAATCAATCGAAGTTGCCAAAATGGTCGCCAAAAAGGATGCCAACTTGGTTCTATCGCCAACATTTCGCTATGTTTCCATTGAATCGCTATTATAATGTAAGAAATGGTGTTGCTTGTGAATATTACAATTTTAACATAAAATAAATACAATAGAAGGTAACATTAACGTATTACACATCCATATATAAATTATTTACACTATTTTAAGTATTCGTTACACAAAATTTGTAACAATATGTTACTTTTTCTGAGCAGACATCAGCTTACGAAGGTGTTTTCAAAAATCGATCCACAGGGGAGTCACGGAGTAAATTCTAAAAAAAATCCGTTTTATCAGCTATTAGACCCACAGACTTAAAGTTTAGCAAATATGATTTTTTGTTCAACTGAGATATGCACAAAAACCTTTTTTTTTTCTTTTCTTTTCTTCTTTTTAGTTTGCAATTCTCGCAAAATTAACTCAATAAAAACTTCTTCATCCTTCAATCTATATTGTTTAATTTTTCAATTCCCCCGTGCAAAGAACGGGTATATCAGCTAGTATTTTCTAAAATAAATTTCTCCCTTTGTCTTTTAAATTTTACTGTCTGGAAAGAAAATTCTTCAGAAAGAATATAAAATCATCATATGCTTAACTTTAAATGACTTTCGATATTCATTTATATTTAATGAACTGAAAATTAATTAATGATGACAAATCACTGATCTTTCACCAAATTTGATATTTCATACAGTCTAGGTGTATTATCTAGAGGCATAATTGCAACGTATTTGATGCAGTAATAAAGTATATACTGGCTTTTCTCTCTCTTTTCTTTTCAAATATGAAGTTTAGAAAGGGAAAGTGAAGGAAATTGTTTTCACAAGAAGATAATTCGTTCACATCTCTGTCTGGACAGAATCTACACTATCTTTATAAGTTAAAACATCTGAAATATTTCCGGAATTCTATTGCTTTTGTCTAAGTAAAAGCTAGAAAACATTCTTATATATCTACAGTGTCCACAGCACCGTAGCAATAGTCACTTTTATTTTACTTGCAATAAAGTATATCTGCAAAATTTCATGGAATTCTAACATTTTTTGAAGTCTATGTTATTATTATGTCAAGACTTGTAATTCAATCCTAACACTTCTCTCAATTTTATTCTCATTCCTGGGATATAACTCGAAGAATCCTTCCATGTCACTTGTTAACTGCTAAATTATCATCCTGTATAAGAATTAAGTTACTCACTTCGGCACTGTTTTTTTTTTAAAATGTGTGTGTGTGTGTGTGTGTGTGTGTGTGTGTGTGTGTGTGTGTGTGTGTGTGTGTGTGTGTGTGTGTGTGTGTGTGTGTGTGTGTGTGTGTGTGTGTGTGTGTGTGTGTGTGTGTGTGTGTGTGTGTGTGTGTGTGTGTGTGTGTGTGTGTGTGTGTGTGTGTGTGTGTGTGTGTGTGTGTGTGTGTGTGTGTGTGTGTGTGTGTGTGTGTGTGTGTGTGTGTGTGTGTGTGTGTCATATAAATACTTCGTCAAAGTTCTGGGATTGCTTTCAAGAACCAAAGAGTGAAGTGCCCCATATATTATTTATTATCTACTCTTACCATTCTCTGTTCTCCTACTCACATAATTTCAGTCTTTTAATATAACCTTGTACACTCTCTGCTTTCATAAGCATTTGTATCTACAAATATCATACTCATATTCTCTTCTATGCAAACATTCTCAATTGTCCTCATTCATTTACTCTTTTTCCTCCTCTAAGTAAATCCTCACTTACAGATGTCAAAGAAACTCTTCTATACTTACGTACTATTTGAACAATGTCAACGTTAAACATAACTCGCCAAGTGGGCAACACTGATTTCGCATGTTTCGCACGTGCTGAATTGGAAATCATGTGCTTTCTTTCACGTAATGTCGACAATGGGTTGCAATAATATATGCAAGTGAAAAAATCTTCTATCAACTCTTACAATTTAAACTGCAGGTGAACTAAATTGGTATGGCTTAAAGGAAGTTTGGTACTTACATATTATACCTTCAAACAATTTCGAAAAACGAAGAGACATTGCCAATTCAAAAAATGTCGCCAAATAATGTCATCCTCATTATTAATGTATTCGAACGAATGCGAAAATATTTTCCGCTATTGGCTGTATATCATGGCATCCAGCGACGTCTTTCGATTTGACGGAATTGGTCGACGGTATAATACCCGAAATTCAAATGTATTAGTAATAATGTATGTTAACTAAAATTGCAATAATATAATAATTAATTTCTAAAACAGCATTTTACTATTATCAGTGTCGGATTATTTGTAGTGTGTATGTGTGATTTCTTGGCTTAAAATCAGACTGAAATACTTTTTAAAAATGTCTGAGTTTTGGAATTTAAAAAATTCTTCCTTTAAGTGTCTCTAACATTTCAATATTTGGATTGATTATTTAAAACAATAACATCTGCATTTTGTAACATACAATACAGTTTTTAAAACCTAAAATGACAAGTTATTGAAATTTGAAAAGACTACCTGCATCAAACGTAATAATCGTCGTCTACCTGTAATTAAGATTTTAAAAGTCTTTTTCAATTAAATTTTTATAGCTTTCTAGCTAAATATTATACAAATTAATAAATAACAATAATAAAAAAATATATATTTTAAGGCAATTCCTACATAGATCAACAAAGAAAAATTATATTTTAGCTACTTTTATTAAATAGTTACAATTAATATAAATATGTATATACATATGAAAGAATCACATCATTAAGTGGTCATTAATTTTTATTAATTACCATTAAAGTATCGTATTGTTATCCAAAACAATCGTGTATATAAAATTTCAGTTCAACTGCATGCTTTAAAACGTGAGAAGAAAACCTTTTCAAGTTTTGACACAAGTCGCCAAAAATGATGCCAATGTCGCCAACGTGGCTGTATTTGTAACTCTTTAAATAATTAGCTTTAATCAATTAATTTGTATTAATTACAATTAAATTATTGTATTGTTATCCAAAATAATCATGTATATAATATTTCAGCTCAATGGAGCGCTTTAAAATGTATTTTATTAACGGATAAAAATTCCACCAAGATAAATAAATAAATATATAGAGAGTGTGAGATAATAGTATTAATTGAAAAAGAATAAATAAATTGTGGAATTAGATGAAATTACTGTGGTCGGTAAATCATTTGTTTCTAGGTTAATTTTAGGTTAACGCTCCAATCCTCTTACAACTCTCTGATATGCCATTTCATCAGAAGAGAGTCGTCACGTTCATTATTCCCAACCCCTTTCACCTAACAACCAATCATTGGTGGAGAGTTCATCTGAAAAGCTATTTAGGATTGCAAATATTCATTTTGTGATGGCTAGAGTGATTAGATCAGCAATGTTTTCATGCCAAAAATTTTCCCGGACGGTGTTTTGGTTTTTCCCGGAAAGGAAAGGGAAACAAATGGGTTAACCCGGGAAGCATTTTTCCGGATATCAAAGCTTTGACGAGTAAAGCTACATCGGTCTTAATGATTGCAATTTGTATCTTTCCAAGGGAGAAAGTGTTAGCTAAAAGAGGTTGAAACCTCTCTTTTCTCTTATATATACTGACAATATTAAATTGACTGTTTTTTCTATGTCCCTTTTTTCCCCAAATCTGTTTTTTAAATGTATAGGGCGAAATTTTGTATAAAATTTAAAAGTACCCTTTCTTTTATACTGAAATCGGCTTTTATAAAATAAAAGCAAATTTTTTGAATTTTTAATAAATTATGAAATTTTTTTCCCAAAACATTGGGGAAATTTGGCCCTTTTTACACAAAAAAAATTTGAAAAAAATGCTTTTTTTTGATTTTTTTAAAAAAAGCTCATTTCGGTATATATTGCCATCAGTATAAATATAGGCGAAAAAAATTTACATACTCGTGGGGAAAGTTTCTCAAAAAAGATATATTTAACATAAAAAATATTTACATTTTGAGATAAATTGTTTTTAATCCCAAGGTAAGATTTTCTAATCGGCTAGTAAATAAAAAAAAAAAACTCAATGTGCAATAAAAGATACATATTTTGGTTTATATTAGACTTTTCAACTTTTAAGAAAAAAAACGAAGCACTTTATTTTATATTTTTCCCCTTTAAAAATATGGGTTTGGCTCAATTTTTCAACGATTTTTTAAAAAATGGGTTTTTAAAAGGGGTTTTATTTCCCCCTAGAAGTTAAAGTAAGGTATTTTTCGAAAGGTTAATATGTATACAATTTGAAGATGTAAAAATCTCAAATTGTCAAAGGAATATGATTTTAGCTTTCGAACACTCCTCTTTGCCCCTAATTAGATATTTAAAGTAAATTAAATTTGGTCGAATATGTCCTGATATTATTGAAATGATTGATGAAATTAATTAATTATGTGAGTATAGAACAATACAGATATCTGAGAATATTTGAAAGTTACATAAATTGATCTAGAGTAAGAATAAATTAAATTTAGTTAAGAATAGGGATTGAGCTTTTAAACTTAATTAAAGAATTGAGATTTCTTTGTCTTTTAACAGTAGAAAAAATAACCCGGTACTTACGTATTATACTATCGAACTAATTTTGCCAAATCAAAAGATGTCACCATTTCAAAGTTGTCGTCGTTGTCATAAAGTTTGAACATGCGCGGGAAAGGTTTTCTCTATTGGCTACATGTTGCGGTAATTGACAATATTTTTTGATTAGGGAAAACTGATCGATGGTATATTACATAAGTACCATTAATTCTTATGCAATACAATTCCTTTTACAAAACTCTTGACCAACGCAACGAATAATTCATGATTGAATAAAATTAAAGGAAACTCATATTTATGAATAATAATCAAATTAAATATTCTAGTATATTGAAACAATATACAAAATTAAAGAACAAATCATTTTGCCCAAATTATGAATTCCCACACTCACTCTTTCCTGAAGCGCGTATAATATACACTGGTGTGCAAAACTTAAGCAACAGGCGAGTTTATTGCCATAACTTCACGAAAAATCATCTGAGAGACATGAAATTCTGAAATGAGGGAGAGTATTATATACGAAAAGGGATGACGAAAGCATCGGCGCTAAAAAAGGGAATCAACGCATGCGGTATGGAATCAAACAAAAACAAGCTTTATTGAACGCATAGTATCGTGACTCATGATTGTCTATCCAACAGGAAGAACCACAAGCAGATTTTCCCTTTAATATGGTATATGCCCCCCCCTTACTACAATGGTTGCTTCGCATCGTCTAAAGCATACTCAGAACCAGCTGGGGCAACATTTTCTGAGGTGAGTGCCCTTTCCCTCAATCAACATCTGTTTGAGTTGTTGGTTGTCCCCAGATGATTGCGTGTGGCAATACGTCTTCCAAAAAGCATTCCACACATGTTCGATAAGATTTAAATCGGGAGCCCCGCTGGCCAACCATTCAGTGATATCTTCACTTTCCAGCAGCTCCTCAACAGCAAGAGTGCGATTGGCCGTGCATTGTCATCCATAAAAATGAATTTCTGGGTCAATGGTACCTCGGAAAAAGCGCATGGGGAAGAAATACCTCCTCAAAATAGCGATCCCCGGTTTTCAGACCCTGTCGAAAATGGGAATCAGTTCCCCCGTTCAGCATACCCTCCCCAGACAAGAACTCAGACCATCGCAACAGTGTCCCCTTGATGTTACTGGGATAAAACCGGTTCCGATCTCTCTCCAAATCAAAACGCGTTGAGAATCGCTTCGGTACTGAACAGACTCTCATCCATAAATAGGACACGACTCCATTGATTAGTTGTCCAGTTTTTGTTCCCCTGGCCCACCTTTAAACGGGGCTTCGGTGGTAAACTTTCAACGGAGGCAGGTTCAGGACGGGGCGAACATGCCCCTTGTGAAGGCGTCTGGCCCAGTAAACCGCGACACTTGTCGACCCGTTGATGCAGAGTTTCTGAGCAATGGCGCTTGCTGACTGCTGTCGATCTTTTTCGCCTGCGGATGATATATCGGTCATCCCCTGCACGGGTTTTCGTCCTCGGGGGGCCACACCAACCTTTCTCAGCTGTACCTGTGGTTTGGAACGCTTTCCCAAACACGCGAAACGACACTTTTTGATTCCCAACTCTGCAGCTACACTGGTGACAGTACGCCCCCCCTCCAGCTTTCCGATCATTCTTCCACGTGTGAAGTCGTCCAGGTGATTTCTTCTAGCCATATTTCACGAACTGACTCACTGGCACTTGCAGCGAATATGTTGAATTACGTCTCCGTCCTTCATTATATTCTACTGTTGAGCAGCGCGCGTCGACATCACGCGTTTTGCGTACGCTCACATCGCTTCTGACGTTTTGTTCCTGATATTTGCATACGCATGACGTTTCTACTGACTTACGTGTTCACTGTACTGATCTCCAGACCTCCTTTTCTGCAATTTCATGGCTATCTGCTAAATTTTTACATTTTTGCTTAAGTTTTGCACACCAGTGTATTATATGATGGAATAACTATGTGGCATTGGAATTCCTACTAAACCATTAACAATATCCACCAACAATTAACATTAATTTTTTTTTTTTTTTGAAAGTCACACAAATACCTAACATATTTCTTAACCAACTAAACACCTAAGCAAAGTTAAGAGCAAAATTAACTATTTAATCAAATTCTGGGTTTTTCGAAGTTTTAATTACCAAAATCATATAGAATGAAAAACACGACTCATCTATGAATTATAACATTTATTGACGTCAAAAATATCTTTAGAACAAAAAATTCAACCCTTTTACATTATATATGTATACGCAATATCTTCGTTACTTTGACATCAGTGATCCACGTTAAAAACAGTTGAGTCGTACGAAAATCATTATAAAATTATTAAATTCGGCTTAACTCTTTAGTGGGCTATTTATTTCTCTTTTGAGTTTCTCGAATTTTTTATGTTTCATTAACAGTTAAACAGCATTTAAGGAAATATATTTTATTTTGCCGAATTTTATGTTTACATTTGAATCTTAGATTAGGAAGAATACTCTTCCCAAGGAACCCTTCACCGTTATAAAGAAAATTAAATTTAATGGGGATTGTTTGTCATGAAAAGAGATGAGGACATCACATTCAGCCCACATGCAGCAGGCTCTTTTCTCGAGGCTTACTGTGACGTTTCCTACATCTTCTATAGTTGGAAACCATCTTTGGCATATGATTTCCCACACTGGCTAAGCGCACATCATCCGGAACTACACACTTATTTGCATAGAAGCTAAAAGAACGTTCTTTTCTTTTACTTGAGGAATATCTGTCTATTATATCTGATGAGCTAATGCTATACGCCTTCGTTCAAAGGAAAAAGTGGTGCCATAGGTAACTGCCTAAAGAACTAAATGTGCTAATTTTTCAAATATACAAATTGTACATGGCTTTTATTTATGATGCAATAACATGTTTACATTTCACTGTTAGGCCTGTTACTTATTATTCAAATTAGAGTTTCTCGCACACAATGTGCTAAAATGTATAAGAAGTAAGTAAATATAGTTACAATAAAAAAAATATTTTCTTTATTAATTATTTAAATACACTATTTATGAACTAAATATTCTATTTTTTCAAGTAAGATACAAATTGCACCTGACTTTTGTATGATACAATAGCACCTGACTTTTGTATGATACAATAGTACCTTCACATTTCAATCATTTTTATTATTCAATATTGAATAGCTACTGCACAAAATACACAAAAAGTTTTCAAATGAGAAAATGTTATTGCAATAAAAACATTATTTTACTCAAATTTGCACTAGACTCGTTGAGGAATTCAAATATCACATCGAAACAGGTGTCATAGGAGAGCAAATCTCACACAACGTTTTCAAAGTTTCAAAATAGAAGTGCTAATTCTATTCAATCAAACGAACAATAGATGGCAGAACAAAACTATGCGCATGCGTGGTGTGCTCAGCGCCCTCTAAACTGATGCTGAAAGCGTATAAATAGAGGGATGTAGCGGGACGTTGAAAATGGATAATGATTATTTGCTAGTGGCGAACGTTTAGTGAGACCTAAGTATGCCTCCACGACGAAATAAGGAGAAATTCCAACAACTTACTGAGTTTGAACGGAAGAGGATTATCATCCTTCGAGAGGGAGGATTTTCCAATCGCGCAACAGGAGTTCATGTGCAGCGGAACAGTTCCACAGTGATGCGAGTTTTGAAGCAATGGACCAACGAGCACCGAACAATTCGAAAAACTGTCAGTGGAAGACGGAAGGTAACATCAGCACGCGACGATTGACACCTTCTCCGCATGGCGGTGAATGACCGTACAGCTTCCTCCAGGCAATTGGCAGCACGTTGGTCTACTGTTGCAGGAGTACTAATGTCGGCTTCGTGAATTCGTCGACGTCTGCTGCACCGTGGACGGCGTGCAAGGGTGCCTTTATACAGGATCCCCCTCACGGCAAAACCATAGATGGCTGCGTCTGCAATGAGCTTATGAGCACAGAGACTGGCAAGCTGATTGGCACCTAGTTGTCTTTCCAGATGAATCATGCTTCAATTTGTGGGACCATGATGGTCACATTCGTGTTAGACACTATGCCGGTGAACGCTGTCTTCTAGAGGACGTTATAGAACAACCTAGTGACCTAAAACCCGGAGTTATGGTTCGGTTTGTGATTTCGTATTAAGGACGATCCAATTTGCTACGAATTGAGGATAATTTCAGTAGCAACAGGTACGTTCGTGAAGTGCTACAGCCCGAAGTCGTTCCTTTCCTTCAAAGCATCCCCGCAACTATCTTTCAGCAGGATAATGCACGCCCACATGTTGCAAAGACTGTTCGAGACTTCTGTTCAGCCCAACACATGCAACTTCTTCCTTGACCTGCTTATTCACCGAATATGTAGCTTATTGATCACGTGTGGGATTTGGTAGGTCGGCGTCTTGCTAGTGATCTGGGTCCTTCAGCTTTAAAAGACGAACTTTTGCTGCACATACAAGCAATTTGGAATTCTGTTCCACAAGCAGACATTCAAAATCTTTTTGACTCCATACCACATCGTATAGCAGAAATTACTGCAGATCTTGGTGGGTACACCAAGATCTGCAGTAATTTCTGCTATACGATGTGGTATGGGCTTTGGAAAATTTCATCATTTATTTGTTCTAATACAAGTCGTTTGTGCATTAAATTTCATTTAATTCTGATGCTTCTTTCATGGTGTTGCATTTTTTACAAACAGCAGTTTAAGAAAATTACAACTATACAGTGCAAATGTATTTTTTCGTAATAAATAAAACTAAATACTAACAACTCAAAACTCTTTATTATTTTCCCAATAATCACAAGCCAAGATGATTTGATGGCACGTCTATACCTCATTAAACACTTCTTTAGAAAAAATGGCACGTTGATCCATAAAGGTTCGCCACCTCTGAACTATATTTTTCTATACATCTAAATATAAAATTAATTTCTTGATCCTTGAGATGGTAAAGAAAATTTTTCCAGCACTATTTTTTAACATTCAAAGGATGAAAAACAAGTTAGAGCTACTGTTATTTTTTTCCCCGTAAAGTGTTTTGAATGTCGCGAGATGTTTTGAAATCCGAGCGACAGTCATGGAAAGACGTTATTTCGTTTTCCAAAAGTCAGCTGCTTGTGACGTATGGAGAAAGTTCCAAATATTATTCATGATCCCTGCCAAATAAATGCAAAAAGGAAGGGAGAATTTTTGTTTGGGGTGGAAGTGGAAAGGTGATTGATGACTCAAATTTTCTTGACTTCACTTTTGCTGTAGAGAATTTGTAGCACATCGGTAACGGGATTTCTAAAGAAATGCTGGACTTTGAAGGAAGGCGGACATGTTTCAAATTTGCTTTTCTTTTTCAGTTTGTTGGGTTCTTAAATCTTATGCAAAAAATACGTAACGCATGTTTTCAATCATTGGAACTTATTTAAGGGACAAATTTTTTCTCAAATTCATCAAGAGTACTCCTACTTTTCATCATGAAATCGTTAATGAAATAAAAAATGATAAATGTAAACAAATAAATACAAGATAAATGTTAAAAGGAGAAAACATTATAATGAAATGTTAAAGGAACATAAATATGCTTATAATAAATTTTTGATGAGGAAAAGGTGTTACACACGCACACACACACATAACTTATAGATATATACAACAATCTAACTTAAGGTATCCTACTACGTTTGAAACCATGATTTTGTACAAAAGCGTACATTTGAATATTTCTTTTAGTATTTAGTGTCACTTAGATAAGAAAACACAACTAAAATTGTTTTAAGATTACTTTTACAATCAAAAATTATTTAAATGCAATATATTGGCCAAAAATTGAACTTAGAAGTACCTATTTTTATAACATTTTCCCTTTATGAAAAATGCTTTTATAATAATAAAATTTTGCTTGTGTATAGCTAAGACTTCTTCAGAGAGCCTGAACTTGGAGTTTTGAAAAATTCACATTATTTTTAGATTTATTACCAATTGAAATTATTGCCGGTGTTTTTTGTTAAATTTTCTCCCCTCTGATGTACTAAAATATGGATAAATCCACTTCTAAGTTATATAGCTCATAAATCCTAGTCCAGGCTCTGCGCAGTAGTCTGAGCTATATATGGGCAAAGTATTATTATTATAGAAGTATTTTTTATAAAAGGAGAATGTTTTGAAAATAGGTAGTTCTATGTTCATTTTTTGCCAAAATGTTGTCTTGAAATAATTTTTTATTGTAAAAATAGTCTTAAAACAATTTTATATGTCTATTATAATCTAACTAGAACTGTATATTTAAAATAATATTCGTTTGTACGCTTTTGCAAAATCGTGGATCCGAACGTAGTCGGATACTTTAATATTAATTTGAATTCTGATTAAAAATATTTTTTTCTGTCAGTTATAATTTCGAATACCATTTAACCAAGCTCCAGTCACATTTCATTTGTTACGTTAAAAATATTACACTCTGTTTTGATTTTCGATTCATAGAAAAAAACCTAAATAGCTCATGCATGCATTTTCCCATCAGCAAGCTAGCTTCAAATTTTTTCCTAAAACCACCTTAGCTTAGAAAAAAAAATTTTTTTTCCTTTCTATTAATCATGTCATTTTAATATTCTTATCATTTTCTTCTTTATATTTTCCCTACCTGAGATTATGTGGGGATTCACCAGTGTTTTTTCTCGAACCATTCTTACTGTGAAATGTAGCATAATAAGCCACAATACGCTCATAGGAATTCTTTGTTTACTATTTGGCTTTTCGCTTGCCATGATAACACCGACAAAAATGTATTCATTAGATGCACCATATATTTTTTTAATTAAATTACAAATTATAAATAATATTAATTATTTAAGATAGTTGTAGTGTCTGACTACTGTTTGGCGGTAGATTATTTAAGAGTTGGTGACGTTCCCGCATCTGCGGGGGAGGGGTTGCCATTTTGTGAGTATTTTTTTAGGTATTTACTAGAAAATTTTTAAATTGTCTCCTCTGTATGTTCAGAGATCACCAACATAGTAAAATAGTATACATTTTTGTTTTCATGTCTCCCTAATGGATGAAATTAATTAGACTGTGAATATAAGGTTGCATCGTACAATCAAGAGAAGTGATGAAATATATGAATCATTTATAGAGGTAAGCCAAAACTATCGAATTACAGCTCTGGGTGATACTGCACACGCGTAGGATCCATAGTTTGAAATTCGTATCTGTGACAACCAGGCTGTAGTTGTAAAAAAAGTGCTTAATATTTCGATATTTTTTTAGATTGGTGCTTTTGTTATTCATATTTGTATTCGCATATCATACTATAAGGTTCAAAATATTTTGCACAGATTCATTATATATATACATACTCATAAATAATAACCCATATTAATGAATAAGAGTAACTTTAAGGAACACAAAGAATCAGTTGATAATACTTCGGTTTGGTTTCATTATTTATTTGAGAATATCGCGCATTTTAAAAATATATCACGCATTACCAACAGTACCACCAACTAGCGTAGATGCCGAAAGAGCATTTTCGACAGCTAGGGATTTTTGCAGAATATTACGTTCCAGGCTTAATGACAGAACAAATGATGCATTATATTTTTAAGATCACATTCCAAAAATTTATAATAGTACCACAGACTGAATAGTGATATTTACACTTTTTTGGGATTTAAATAACATGTTATTTACTTTTTGTGATTTTTTTATATACCATTATAATTTATAAGTTACAAATTATCTTTTGTGATATTTACACTGTCTAATAATACTGGCAAATAAATAAACACCTGTGTTTTCTTTCTTTTTCTAAAATTTCTATTACTGGTATTAAAACTGTTATTCTCCGGTATTACAGCCTAAAAAGTACCGAATACTGGTATTGAAATTTTGGTGCGATATTGCAGTCTCTAACTGTGTTTGTTTTATTGTAGTTATAATCGAGATAATTGTGTTTATTAAGAAGTTTTAGAAAGTAATTGAGATTACATCACAATAGTGATTTTGGTATTTAGACAAGAGAAAAAAAAGGATATACTGAAAATTTCTGGGAGGGATTCTTAAAAAGCTCCTGTACATCTTGTCAATGCATAGAAATGCTCATAAGCAAACAAAATGTTTCCGGAATATATCTTACGCGTATGAAAATCATAGGAAAATTTAAAAAGCTAAAAGATATTTAATTTAAAACTTTGAAATCATTTAATTTTAAAGTATCTTAATGAATTTTGCATCACATTTCTTTGTCTTATAAAACTTCTTTCAAGTCAAAGATTTATTTATATCATTTTATTTAACTTAAATGTATTCGAAAAATCGAAAAATGTTTTCTCAAATTATCTATCAGTTTATTTATTGCAAATATTGAATAAAATTTTTTATTAATATTACAATTAGTATTTTTTTTTAAAACTGCATGTTAATTGTCGTCATTTTTCGTTGATATTAAAAAGAGTATTCTGTCAAATAAGATCGATGGATAATGTATTGTACCTAAATTTTAATACCATAATTATGAGGAGCCATAAGTAAAGAAATTGTATGAATAATTCACTCAAAAATAGATTTTTGAGAGGTCTAAGTGCCACAGCAGAAAACTGGTACACTGATAAGTAAATAATTCTTTTCTTATTCTTTCTTCAAGGGAAAATATAACAAAAAAATCCAAAAATTAATGGAATACTTGACTGATGAGAAACTCGTGTAACCAAAAAGAATTCAAATTACTATAAATGAATGTGCTTAGAACTCTGTAAATCACACCTGAAGCATTTTGTAAAATGATCATTCAAGGGATTGGAAAAAGAGAATTAACATGTGAACAAAAGACTTCAACTCCCAACTTTATGTAGACTTAGAGAATATTCAAAATCGTACCCAATCAAAACAATGAAAATCCCGAATACAAAGTCATTCATTAAAACATTTCCTATTTTACTATAGTTAAAAAAAATTTCTGACCACTTGACTGAAACATCTGCACATGCACCCCAGCGCCTAAGGTCACGTAAACTGAGATAGGCACTATAGGCCTTGACCCTCTTGGATTGCTATGCCACTGAGTTCAGTTAATTAATTTTATGAGACACGGATAAACCTTTGTTTTTCTGAGTTTCTCTTTTTGTACTTATTAAATAACGAGACTAACACTGCTACGTAAGAAGTACGCATGCACCAAACAACAGCAACTAGCAGCTATTTAGCAAGATGCCTTTTCTTTCAAATACAGCTCATCCCCCTTCTGTAAATAAATCCGTATATCCGTACCCTTCTTTCATATTAGTTATTTGTTGTTTCGCTGGAAAAATGATTAGTGTAACAATGGAGCAACAAACAGCTTTGAAATTTCACATAAAAGAAAACCCACTACTGAAACTTATGTTATCGAAGAAAGTGCATGGCAATGAATGTTTGTCCCGTGCACGTGTTTTTGAGTGATTTAAGTGTTTTCAAAATGACCGAGAAGATGTTGAAAAGGATTCCTACGCGGATCGCCCTTCCGCGTCGAAAACGGATGACAATATCAAAAAATCGGTTATCTGGTTCGATATGACAGTCTATTAAGTATTCGTACAACTGCTGAGATTGTAGAAATTGACGAAAAAAACCATATGGCAAATTCTACATAACAAGTTAGGCATGTAAAAAGGGTGTGCCAAAATGATGCCTAAAATTCTCAAATTTGAGCAACAAGAAATCTTTTAAAAATGTCTCTACTGACACTTCGAATGCCATTGAAAACAACCCAAATTTATTAAAAAGGATAATGACAGGTGACGAATCGTAGTTTTTTACTTTTGATCCAGAAATGAAGCCCCAGTCCATAAACTGGAAGAGCCCTTCTTCAAAGAGATCCAAAAAAGCTCGAATGAGCAAATCGAAATTCAATGCAATAATGATTGGTGTTTTTTTTTCCCCGATATTCATGGGATAGTGTATTTTCACTGGATTCCTGAAGGTCAAACTATTGATCAGCATTACTACCTTCATGTTCCTTCTGAACTCCTTGAAAGAATAAAGAAGAAACGACTAAAATTGTTGAGGGACAAATCAGGGTTTTCCACCAAGGCAATGTACAAGGTCATTTCGCATTGTTTGTAAAGAGGTTTCTAGCCAAGTATAGAATCTCTGTATTAGAACATATGTTTTATGTGCTGGATCTTGAGCCACATACGATTTCTTTCTGTTTCTTAAGGTGAAATCTGAATTAAAAAGAACAGGAATTGAGTCTATTTGAACTGAGAAAGACAAAGTGGCACACGTCTTGAAGGAACTGACTGAAGACTTCCAACGTTGTTCCAAGATAAGAAAAATTCAAATAATGCCTTATAAGGATAGAGAAAGGATGCATATCAAAGGTGATAATAAATAAATATGCATAGCATAAAAATAAATTTTTTATAACGTCAGTCACGTTATTTAATAGCCCTGCCTCGTATATGTACCGCATTTACTCGAATCTAAGCCGCATTATTTTTCCCGTGTTAATGCTACTGAAAATCGGATGCGGCTTAGAATCGAAGGCAAAAAAATTAGTTGGATGGGAAAATTGAGTTTCTACTCCTTTCAAAAGGAAAAATGTTTGCTTCCATTCTGGCCACTTGCATCGATGACTTATCCTATTCCACAATTTATCTCCAGTATTCCGTCTATCCTTAACATTGTTGCCTGCTCTTAATTAATTAATTAATTTATTTATTTATTTATTTTGCATACGTTTTCTTCTAATTATCTAAACAACAAAGGTGTCAGTAATAACATCAAGATGAGTTCACTATGACCCAAGTTTGAAAAGGGAGGCAATTTTATATGCAGAACAAAAATGGAATCAGAGCAGCGGCCACTGAAAATTTGACAAGAATGAAACAAATATACGTCGTTGGCGTATACAAAATGATATAATTTTTTCTTATAAATGTTTAACTGTCCTCAACACAATTATTTTCCATTCTTCAGTAATTCTTTTCTAATATATTGCATAACAAATGCATTCGATGGCACAAAAGACAACACCGTGTGGGAAAACGGCGATGTTGGCACCTGCTCCGAAGTCATCTGTGACATCGGCAGTGGCGTAACGGAGAATGTTAGAGCTCCCCTGCATATTTAGGATTTGTGCCCCAAACCAGACCTCAAAAAGGGTACGTACTTGACGTAAATCAGATTTGGGTGCCCCTAGAGTCCTGGGCTCCCTTGCAATGTGGGGATGTATGTTACGCCATTGGACATCGGTAGTGACAAATCATTTTCGAAACCTGATACTGTGTGTGATTGTTATAACTTCATGCATATATTTGGAAGTTTTTAAAACTGGCAAGATAAATTAATTAATAACTTCTTACAATTTCTCATTAAAAATTTTTTTTAAATGTCATAAGTTTCGGATATTGAGGAACCTTTTACACAATTATTTTCTTTTTTTTCTCAAAAAACGTGTAGAAAATTTGTGGGTGCGGCTTAGAATCGATGAAGGCTTAGATTCGAGTAAATAAGGTATTTGACATTCAGTGAACATAGATGGATAGTGTTAATTAATTACATTCTCGAATCAATTTAAGAAAAGGATTTACTTTCTTTTTCTTTGAATGGAGATATTTTTCCCTTATCAATATTCCCCAAAAAGATTCTAAAAAAAATAGTTAAAAATATTATTTTTTTTCATCTAAATTCAATTTAAAGATTCTAAAATATTACACCGAATTATAGGTACTTGAAGCACATCATGTTTCTTGGTCCCATTTAATTCGTAACTTTGAAGTAAAACTATATTTTAAAATTAAAATTATTTTACTAGTTCCCTCCCCTCCCCTTTACGAAGAACATCATAGTTCATTAAACATTTATTTACTTCATATAAGAAATAAATATGCACACATATAAATAATAAACTGAAGAAATGGTGTTCTTTCCTTAGAGAATAAATTGATTAAAATGGTTTGTTTATGAGTGGTGAAAAAGCGCTCTTAGGTGCAATAAAAAGCCTCTTATCTCTGAACAGTTGACGTTTAAATTGAAACTAAGATGGTTTACAAGGCGAGAAATTGTCACGGCGCATTTTTCTCAAGGATTTCGCCCGGAATATTCGACTGGATTTTACATTCCACGCCCAATTGAACAAACATATCGCCTGAAGCGTTCAAGGAACATACGTTTTGAAGCTCTTGAGTCCTCAAGGGAACGTAATCTATTCCCCTCGAAACTACTCCAAAATAAATCTTCGCGTTACTTTTCAACGCGTTCTACAGTTCCTTCTGTTCTCTTCGTATTTTTGTCCTGATATAAATGCATTTATTTTTGTTTCATCTGTTTCCTTTTCCCTTCGGTTCGCAAAACTTTTACTTTTGTTTTCTTTTTTTTATGTGACAGACGACATTCCAAAAGCGATTGGAATTTGGAAGTGGAAACAGAAATTGCTGTCTTTAAAGAAATCGTGTCTTTTGAATCGTCTTCTCGCTTGCGCATATATTCCTCCTTATTGCATTCTTTCAAAGTCATCAAAAGAAAAAAGTTGGGAAAATGTGTACTCGTAAGAGAAAAGGAAATTATTTGGAATTACTTTCTAGAACCATAAAATGTACGAAAAAACAGTATATGTCTAATTTCACTTATTGGTGAAGAATATTAAAGGATAAATCTTTACCTAGCAGCTTATGATGAACGAATTCAAGGCCAAAATTTAGAGGACAAGAAACTCAAAGTACTAAAATTTGTAAAATGTCTTTACTTATGAAATTCAGTATGACTGATATTTTATTTTTTCATCGCGAGCTTATATCATATAAACAGCCTGTTAAAAAAAATATCTATAAAACTTTTTACTTATAAAAAATTTTTGCACAATGTCTTGCGAAAATATTTGATCAGTTTCTTCAGAATTAAAAAAGATTCGTAAAACATCATTCGATATGTATTGCAAGATGTACAGATACTTCCCTTTTCCCCATTTTCCTCTGATATCTTACGACCAAATGATTTTTTAAATGTAATTGGATACCGATTACATGCCTTGCCTCCAATGCCCTCAGGAGACAAACTAAAGCGAATGACTGACCAGAACCAGTGGCCAGAACCTCAAGACGCCATTCATAGTCTCACAGACTTTATATCTAGAATTGTTGCTTCCAGTATTGTCTTCCACTGTATTCTAAAATCGAATGAGCTGACGTTCTCGTTTTGTGTTACGAGTGTCATTTCAAAATAAACATTTTTTACTGTCTGTTGCTGTCTGTCTTTGTTTACTGATTTCTTATTTTTCTGGTCACTACTTATTTTAATGTTGTACTTATAATCTCTTGTATTGTATATATACATATAATTTTTTTTAAAATGTGGGAACTTTTATTTTGCGCATTTTAATGTTTTGAACTTCAGAGTGCCCCTAAACTAAACGCCAAGTAGTCACGGGGTGAAGGGGGAGGGGTCATAGCAGTTCCGAAAAAAATGAAATAAAAATTACGTAACACTTGGTTAACTGATGACTAGCATATTTTTGAAAATGTCGAAAACTGACACTCTCCATCTCATCATTAGGTACAGGGACCCCAGATTCCATATACTGTGTATCCATAATTAAACTTGAAATTTGCGAGCAGTCTGTAGAAAAAACTATACTACGGAATTCCATGAAAATTGGGTAATTGCAGAATGAAATGATAGGAATTTTATCGAGGGAAAAAAACAATGAGTTTCAAAATATAGCCCTAGGTGGTGTATCATATCTTTATTAAGAACATATAAATAATCTGCAAAAGTTTACAAAACAAGCTTGATATGCTGTCCACCATTGTCTGCTACCGTCTGGAAGCGTAAAATCGCATATTCGAGTTTCGAAAGTAGCATAAACTGGGGAATGTTACGCACATGGCGTTCTATGCTTTCTTTAAGGTTAGATAGAGATGTGATGGGATCACGGTTCATCCAAAAGTCACAAGGATTCAAGTCGGGGGATCTAGGAGGCCAAACTGTAAGAAAATGCTGGCTGATGTTTCTGTCGTCTTCGAAATAGCGGCGGAGCACTTGTTTCACACAACGAACAATGTGCGGAGGAGCACTATCCTGCATCAACATTGGTGTTTTATCACATCACCTAGCCTGAAGAGCCGGCATAACGAATTGCTCTAATAATGAAGCGTATTGTTGACTGGTGACGGTGCTTGTCACAGGTCTTGTGGCCCTGTGCTTTTCGAAAAAAAAACGGACCCACAAAGAAGGCTGCAGTAAAGCCGCACCCGACCGTTACATGCGAAGAGTGCGAGGTAATTTATAGGAAATGATGTGGGTTTGTACCAGCCCAAATAGGGCAATTGTGCGCGTTAACTCAACCTTCCAGATGAAAGTGGGCCTCATCAGTCCACAAAATGTTCCATTGACATTCATTAGGAAGCTAAACTCGTGCAAGAAATCGCAAAGTTAAAGTTTGTCGACTATCCAGATCATCTGGTAAAAGCTGCTATACTAGAGATAGTTTATAGGGATAGTAGCGTAAGACCTTTCGAAGAATCTTATTAACCGTGGTACTAGGTTGCTCAATAGATCCTGCAATACGCAGCACGCTGGTGCTGCCAATGGTTTGCGATCCGTCTTCCTCCACTTGCGTCGCTACATCATCCACTACCTTTGCTGCAACACACTTTCGTCCCCTTCCTGGCTGAACCCTCAATGTTCCCGTTGCTTCAAATTTCCTAATCATATTTGTTAGTCCTTGACTACTGAGTGAACCTTTTCGTTACCGCTTTAAAAACCGAAATTTCCGCAAAGCTTCGGTAAAAGACTCTCCATTTTTGTAAAAATAGTTTCACCAGTAAAGCACGTTCCTAGAGAGCCGACGTCATCTTCCTTGACTTGGAAACGATGGTCACTGATCGCTTGTCGTCTCTGGGAAATGGAACGCGAAGCGTTCCTCCATCCCATATCGAGTTTGTTAAAGTGGCCTGATGTGGAAGGGCCAGGCTGGGTGAGAGAGTCCTGATTGGTTGTTAGGACGTGGCTACCGGCACTGTGTGGGTCGTTACTTCGGTTTCGGCGGGAATGTCCTGGAGTGAGCTGAAAGGCCCTGCTATGATTGGTTGTTGGCACTCAGAGAGTAGGCACTCAATAGGCTGCACTGAAGCATTGCAAATTTACAAATGGGAGGGGTCTAGAAAAATAGCCTGTGTGGGTTTCCAAAATGGAATTTAAAACTAAGAAATTACAAGATAGAAAAATAAATTAAAGAGAATTTAGAAAAATAAATGGTTACTTGCCACACGGAGAGTGACTAAAATAATTGTTAGGGGGGATTATAAGAGTCTAGGAGTATCCTCCTATGTCTTTTGATATCTAGCGCCGGAATGTAGTTATTTAGAATTTTAACATTTTCGTTATCAATATTAGGAAGATTATTGTAGAATGAAATAGCCAGTTTTTGAATATGTGCTTTAAAGGAGAGAACTTTAATGCCTTTATAAATTGCTGAATTTTTAGTATAGCGATCTGCTTTAACGATATTTCTAATCAACGAGTTCTGAGAAACCTCGAGAATTTTTAAATTTGCATCTGCAGCATAGCCCCACACAGGCGATCCATAAGTAATTATTGGACGTAAAACGGCAGTGTAGAGAAGTAGACTTGAAAACGAGTGTGACTGCAGTTCGCCTCTTCCATCTTTATCCCCCGCGGGTTGCTGCGCGCGCACAGGATTGCTATGGTTACGACATTTGCATATTTCAATAATTTACATAGCACAACACCATCTAGTGGTGGTTTTTGAAACTCATTAATTTTTGTTTTGTTTTTTTTGGTTTTTTTTCGATAAAATTCCCATTATTTCATTCTGCCAATACACAATTTTCATGAAATTCTGCTGCATAGTTTTTGCTACAGACTGCTCACAAATTTCAAGCTTAATTATGGAAACCCGGTATTTGTGAGATTTTTTCACTAACGTGATCTACATACTCGCATTATTATTCATATAGTCACAACGGTCAAAACTTTACTGATCTCATCTTTTGAGTGACCTGCCTAAATGCAATACTTTTTCCTTCCATGGAGAGTCAAAATTAGATGACGTACTTTCCTCAAACTATGACTCAAACAAATTAAGTAGATTTTAACTAAACCAGCAAATTGTTTCGCCCGGCTTCTTGATGTGACGGCTATGTACGTTGAAGTAAGAAAAAAACCCGTAAAATTACGAAATTTAGGGTCACAGTACCTAATAATAGGATGCAGAGTGTCAATTTTCCACATTTTCAAAAATATGCTAGTCATCACTTAACAAAGTGTTATGGAAATTTTTTTTATTACTTTTCCTGGAAGTGATATAACCACGCCTTTCATCCTGTGCCCATTTGAAGTTGAGTTTTGGAATGTTTTCTATATGTTGAATTTTATATCTTATAAAAATGCTGTAAATAGACAATATAACGTGTTTGAATATGTAATATTGTTTTGCTTTGTTTCGCAGTATCATTCAGTATTTTACTACGAATATAGTACAGGAATTTGTTTTCCCCATGTACACAATGTGTCTGTAGATTAACAAATATGGAAACCCTTACAACGCTCAGGTCAGGATTTTATATTGTTTCTTTAAATTATTCTCCCATTACCTATTGCATCTCATCAAAATGTAAAATTTCCTTTGATATGTCATAAAAAATCTATCCTCAATTCTTCATCATTTATAAATCATAAATAATTTTCTAATCTACATAAATGTGGAATCTTTTTCTACATCGTACCCTTTATTTTAAAACAATACAACATTCTTCTCAAAGGCAAACTTGTCTAAGACTTATCCTACTACAAATGAATCACTAGTATCATTTGCATCCCTAGTATTCTTTATCTTCAAAAGACAATGGTTACGAAGTAGCAATGAAAGCGAACTTGTAAACAAAAGATGAAATCTATTATATTATTCGTGCATGGGAATGAAGTTATTGTACAGAAGGAACTTAAAAAAAGGTAGTTCTTTTTTCCCTCATTTATTTACAAAAATGTGTAACAAAACTCGGAAACAGCTAAAAAAAATTATTTTTCATTCTAATTTTTTTTTTCGAAACGAATAAAAAAGAAGGGAGCTCGTGATGGCTCTATCCGCGTCCTTCCATTAATAAAGTCCTCTTGGGAAATCCTTGATCTTTCAAGTATATTTTAGTCCCAACCAACCCTCTGAAGAAGAAATCCTGATTATTCAAATTATGTCTGCTATATACAGTTAAGATTTCAAGCTAGGAAGAGAGAAAGTGAGGATATAGGATAGATTGCTACTGATCAGGTATTATTCAATTTTATAATATATTTTAGATATCTGATAAGTGAAAGAATTAAAGTGACGATTGGTCACTAGAGTTTAATTAGTGTTCAGATAATAAGGAAAATAGACTCGATCCTGAAATAAGTGAGTCGATATTTAGTCTTCTCATACTTCGCGTACCTCACTATTTATCTACATATTGCTTAGATTGGGAGCATCTCTTATTTAAAATTACTTGAATTGTGTTGCTGATTGTGTGATCTATAAATATATTGTTTTTGAATATGCTAGTCTTCCTTCCCTTTCTCCCACATCCCTAGGGTCAAACCAAAGGTCTTCACAAACTAAGCTAACATTTGTATAAAGATATATTTTTCTACAGCTTTATGTTCTCCATATATCTTTCTATTATACACTCCTCAAAAGTGAAATTTCAGAACTAAGAAATAATGCATGCGCAGTCATGCAAATTTTAAGAATGATAAGGATGAGATGGATATGCAAATGATTAGATATGCACACCTGTCTGATCATATGGTACTCACATTCGGACTATAAAGGACAACAACTTTCCCTTCTCATAAACAGTATCTGATTATTTCCGTAGCATTTGCGACTTTCGAAGAAGCGTCGTAAATGCCTCTGAGACGTCGTCGATCTCAATATTATCAGTTAACGACCACGGAATGTGACCGTATTATCTAACTTTATGAACTGGGTTTGTCACAGTGAACAAGAGCAACTCGTGTTGGGCACAACGGGAGTACCATCCAACATTGTGTCACACGATGAATTCAGGAGGGTCTACGTACACGCTAAAGAGGCAGTGGTGAGCACAGATGCATGACACAGCCCGGCGTATTTGACTTTTGACAATTCGAGACCCTTTCTCCACGGCACGTGACTTCCGATGTCAGTTGTCTCCAAGAGCAGCTGGATCTGTGTCCACCTAAGCCAAATGCAATAGATTGCATGAAGTACAGTTACAAGCACGGGTAGCAGCAACAGGGGAACCGTTGACCTCTCAACAGAGAGCTAGACGCCCAGTCTAGCATCGTCATCGTACCTGGACCATCAAAAGGCATCAAGCATTGCTCAAGGATGAATCTCGTTTTTGTCTACGGTGGATCAACGAGCGTCGATGTAGCGGCGACCAGGAAAGCGCTACGAACCAACCCTTTTTGCCCAGCGTCAAACTGGTCCCTACATCAGGCATCATGGTCTGAGGTGGCATAATGTTTGATCACAAGACGCCTCTACTATACATTGACAGCCGTTTGATAGTAGATCACTACGTCACCAAGTTGTGAAGCCTGTTGCTCTGTCCTTATTGCAAGGCTCGCCCAGCAGGGTATTCCCGAAAAACAATCCCAGGCCGCATGTTGCAGGATCAACTCTTAACAACCTGATTGGATTTTACATCCTTCCCCTACAGCAAACTCGCCAGATCTGAATCCCCTCGAACACCTGTGCACCTGTGTCACAGTGGACGTGACATGAACCGAAGACCACAATCGCAAACCGTGAGTGTTCTGCGCACAGCAGTGGATGTGGCTTGGCAACGATTACCTCAGGCAATTAATGGACTAATTGATAGAATGTCTCGCTGGATTGAGGCCTGTATAGCTGCTCGAAGTGGACACATTTGATAGTAAATAAATTGGTTTTTATTAACTTTATTTTTTTCTGGTTTTTTTTCAATCATTTGCATGTCTACCTCACAACTATCGTTCTTAAAACATGCATGACGCTTATTTCTTGGAGTTGTAATTTCACTTTTGAGGAGTGAACATACACATATGATACCCTTCTCACATATTCTTACAATTCAAAGTACCAAATATTTCCTCATCTCTCTTCATTGATGTCTCTGTGTTTCCTATGCTTGGAATATTTCTATAATATTTGAAGAATATTTTTCTTAACAATATACTAATATCTTCACTTTAAAAACCACTTTCCACCTCTCATTTCTTTCACTTAAAAATAAACTCGGGCGTGTACGTTAAGTTTGTAAAAAAATAATAATACAGTTTAACAATATAAGAAAAATCATAAATAGAAATCTACATATATCACATATATCATTGTCTTATAGGAGGAAATTAAACTTATAGTTTCAAAATTTCTAATACATTTAATTTCAAATACTTTCAATGGACTTTCAACTGATTTTAAACTTTTTTGAAAAAAGATACATTTATTAACTAATAACATTTGTAACTTACAATGAATAAAAAATTATTTCAGTTATTTTTTTAATATATATAAACGAACTTTTTGCACTAGATATTTTGCTTATATGTATATGGTAGATGAAAGTATCACAGTATTTTTTGGGACTCATTTAGTGCTATTTATCAACAAAACCTACAGAAAAACATTTGAATTTTAAAAGTGCTAATAATCAAAATCACAATTAAGAAAAATTTCTCTTTTAACAAATAAGATATCAGAGACATACATTTAATTAGAGTATTTTTTTTTACCTCTTAATATATTCATTCGCTTATTCCTAACAATACTACGAAAATTTAGTTTGAACTCTTTTATGTACTCTAAAATAACCATAAGTTTATTTAGTTTAAAGAAAATTTTAAGAAAATAATAATAATACTTTTAATTAAAACAATTAAATTGAATGAATACATCAAACAAAAATGAAACTTTTCTTAATTACTTAATCTTGTAGACGCATAAAAATATTTTTTTCTATGGCTCTCTCTCTCTTTCTTTTCATTAATTAAAAGTACCATACTTCCATACTTCTGTTTCAGTAAATAAGTATTTACAATTTTGACATTAGAAGTTTTTATTTTTTGGTAAAATACTAAATCATCAAAAGTCGTTAACTTCGTAAAAAAAGAGACAAGATTATAGTATTGTTTTTTTTTTTTCATTCAAAACACGAAATTACGAGTACATTCTGTTAAGTAATTTTCACTGAAATAATTTCGTTCTCGGAACTCTTGAATTAAAAAGTCACCACAATGCAGTTCATACTCCATTGGGATTGAGCCTATAGAATTTAGTAGAAAAACTAACACACACAAATCATGAAAGGAATGGTTAATTAAAAATCAGAGCTTTAATTACCGTTCACCTATTGCTAAATTCTCATTTCTTCCTTAAGAGTAGATTTTTTTTTTCGAATTTAAGAGAATTAATTGCAGTTTTATTCCACACACACACAGATCTACGGAAAAATCTCAGAAAAGAATTAAATATTTAAGGAAATTCTGAGAGAGAGCTTCTGTTGTATTAGAAAGTTAATGTTTTTTTAAATCTAGAACAGCAATATTGTGTGTTCAAATCGGTGCTGTTTTTTATTCCAATTATAATAGGATTAAGTACAGATTAAAAATAATAGATAAATAAATGAAATTAATTAAATGCTTCTTGAATCCATTTTCTTAACATTTTTTATTCTATCATCTTTATTTTAAATCTTACTCAACGTTAAATCAGTGTCTTTAGCAACTCAGGATTGCTAATTAACAGTATTTCGGAAAAAGAATTCCTACTTTTGAATCAAACCAACGTGGTACATTTGATTTAATATTAAGTAGAATATAACTTTATTCTAGTTTTAATAAAGAATAGATTATATTAAAGGGGTGAGGAAATATACATACTTGTTTATCGATACAATTTTTATAGAATTCTATTTTATTATTTTATGAAGAACGAAAATGTGCACAAGAACACTTTTTAATGCTTAAACTAAATAACCTTACTTAATTTTCAAAATACTCGGTGGGGTGGCATAGTTGATTTGTCACTGGCCTTGTACGCCTAAGGTTACGGCTTCGACCCCGGTCCAAGTTAGAGGATTTTTATGACGCAAAAAACAAACAGCATCCGTGTTATATGATTATGTGGCATGTTAAAGTTCCTTAGAATGTTTGTTTAGCTTGAGTGCTCTTGGCAAATTAAACTCCTAGTACAATTTCGCATCATCAGAGCTCAGGTACCTCCCTCTGGGGAGGAAACTGGGTGCCAAATTTACATTGCGGTGATTTGTATCCACCTATATGATGCCACCCTTAAAAGCTCCCTGGGGAATCTGCAATGATAAAAATATCAATTCGCAGCCCCATTTAAAAGAAAAATTCGAAATATCTCTACTTGAAGAAAACATCCTTAGCAGTTGTATTTAAATATGAACATTTCTTTTTATACATTGTACATGCACATTTATAAATTGCATCACAATATTTTTACTTTATTAGCAATTATGAGCAATCGGCAACAATGGTTATACGGCACTACTACAATTTAGGGGTTATAAATTTACTAACATTTTATGTGAGTATTATCTTTATGTATTTTTTTCAATACGCATCATTCCAATATGATTACCTATAGCCATTAAAATAAGTTATTTAAACCTTGCTGAACAGCTTATAACTAACATTTTTAAACTCGCATATTAGTACATTAAATTTCTTATTCACGTTAATAATTTTTGAATAACTATTACTTTATTAGCTATAAAGTAGCTTAATAATAAATTTATTTCCTGTACTAATTATTTCCTGTACTACCAATCATGATTGTGACATTTAAGTCGTTAAGAATGTGAGCTGTGTAACAGGTCATATTCAAGCCGAAATACAGATTCAAGTCTCGATTCAACTAAAGAACTATCAAGAAGAATAACGGGTAATTTTTTTACGTTATAAATAGGAACAGGGCTCAAATTCTCCAAGCAGTGGGCTATGAAAATCAGATGTTGTTCTGTCACATGATCACTGTTCGGTATTGTATGGTTAAATGGCGATACTCTAGTGATATAATGGAAAATATTAGGAGCTTCCTGCGAAATCAGATTTTGGAGATCCCAAGCTGGATCTTACAAAGGGAACGTACTTGGCTTCAGTCAGGCTTTAGGCCCTCCAGGATCGTGCCCAACCACGCAATGCAGGGGTTGAGGGGGTGTACGTTACACCACTGCGACACCCCCAAAATCTATGTTGGTAACATTGAGAATTCGGTAAATTTTAGGCTTGAAACCGACGACTCAGACTCAGCTGCAACTAATCATAAACACAAATATAATTAAAATTTACATATCAATGAAGTAGATTTAGATTACGGTGGGATTATCAACATACATGGACAAATTATAAAAAATTTAAACATATTACTTATCTGACAGAATTAGGAGGGACGCAAAGTCAACTGGAACATGTAACAATCATCAGATATACCTCTGTATTCTATAGATTAATAAGAATCTTTTTTCTAAAGGATTCTAAATTAATGGGAATAAGCTCCATACTATCTGACTTACAGCAATTCACTATTATTCCCCGTCTTATAATTCCAATTCGTTTTATGTAACCACTCTCATTAACACGCACTCTTTTCACGTTTCTTCTGTAAGAGAGTAGCTCTTAAAAACATTTTACATCAAAGAGAATTTCAGAATAGCTTCGAGGGGGCGGAAACCTCCTGATTAGACTGTTACATT
>BMAV01020127.1:34378-48378 GCA_019973955.1 Trichonephila inaurata madagascariensis
GCTGATAACGCTGCACGATCCATGTCTGATCACATGCAGCAGCCTGTCTGATACCAGGATTTAAAAACCTCTATACAGCACTATATCTATCATACATGGCAAGAGACTTGGGATCAACAGGTCATCAACAAGCTACATAGCATTCATCCTTCCACTGCTCAATGGGCAGCGGTACCATTACGAAGACATGATGTCCGCTTGACTCGACTTCGTATCGGTCACGCTCGTCTAACGCATAGACATTTGCTGCTAGGAGAGAGTTCCCGCAGTATGCGACTTTTGTCAATGTGACCTTTCCATTTTACACATTTTAATAGAATGTCCAAAATATTCATTCAAAAGAAACACCTTTTTTAAAACCAATCTTTTAACTTTGACTGGTTTGGTTGGGGAAACTCCCCATCCAAACCTTTTTTCATTTTTACGTTCAATTGCTATTTTACATGGTATATAATTCTCTTAAGGATTTTATTGTACCATTGGATTTTCTTTTATAAAAAAAAAGAGAGAGATATATATATATCTATAAAATTTTACATTTATGCATTTTTAAATACTTTGCTCACAATTTTATATTTTTTTCTTCTGACATTTTAAAATACATTTTATATTTATATATATATTTATAGTGTGTTTGTATTTTAAATTTTTAATATACTAACGAATGTGTGGCACAGTATAGCCAAACTTGGCTCTCAAATCAACAATCATCCTCAATCATCACCTCGTAATTTTAAACATCAAACTCAGATAAAAGTGGGCTGTGGTAACCCTCTTTTCAATTTCCACACCATACCAACTTGAGAATTTTGAGCTTTGACCGATTTAACTTTTATTAGTCTATCTACACGCTAGGTCTTTCGTGGTATTAAAACTTGAATTCATGATTCAACAGAAACAACACTGGTCATGAGTTCGCAATTATGGACACTAGACCTCCAAGGCCACATTTAATTCTGAGAAGTCAGTAGCAATTATTATCCCATAAGTGAAGCATCACATGTCTTGTTGTGATTTAAACTAAACAAATATATCCTAAGCATTCAAACTTTGTCTAGTAAAGTATTTTAAATGACATCAAAAGTATTTCTGAATAAATTAGCATTTTTGCTGCCGTATAGTTTTGTAATTTGTGAATTTAGAGAATATTAAAAAAAATAGTTCTAAAGATTGTGCTCAATCTGCCAAAAATTCCTCCATTTGAAGCTGAAGCGAATCCATTGGTGTCGTAAAGACAGCGGAGACAAGAATTTGAGAATTATTTAGAAACCTTTTGATGTAATAAACCATTGGGGAAAACGAACACTGTATTATTTCATTTTCTAAGAGGAGAAGATTTGAAAAAGCTGGGATGAATTTCCCACCTTAAACCTAATATCGGTACCAAGTACATAATTCTACAACAAGTACTTCAAAATATTTGATAACTATTTTCTATTTACTATCAGTCACTGCATTTTGCACCATAGAATCTCTGTGCAAAATCCACGACTTCGCGACAGGATCGCGATTGTGAACTATGTTCTTGTAAATGCAACTTGTTATCGTAAATTTCGGCAGATGTTAACTTTTGACGAGAAAGCTTAAGCGTTAATCTACCGTACACCTGCAAGGTTCCTTGGCTATCTGCAAGACAGGTTTTGATTAAACTTTTAACTTTTGGGGGTGAGTATGCTGTGGGTTGAAGGTAAACATTGAGTTTCTACAATGCGTGTTTAAAATATTTGCCTATGGTTAAACGATGTTACACCAATCATAAAAGAGCAAATGAACTTTAATACTGCTTGTTAACGAGAGAAAACATATGCGACACATTACTACACGTCATTCTACGGAAAGGTAAACAGTGTGGAATAATAACATAGTGTTCCCTCAAATGACAACAAAGAAATTAACAGTTTAATCAGTTCGCTTCACTTCATGTAACCACAAACTCTTCAACAACAAACTCTTAACTTTTTTCGTTTTTTTTTTCCGGGGGGGGGGGATTGTGGGCGAAGAACATTAGACTTTTCTATTGGACAATGTATCAATATCCATACATCCAATTCAATGTCACTGTAGTTAAGGGTATCTGTTCGAAACTTGCCAGCAGCTTGCTCAGATTGAAACTTGCTCCTGACCTCAGCTCCATAGCAAAAGTATAGAGTATTTTCATTAGTTAATTGAAATGGTAAATAAATAGTACTCTTTAAAAAATTTGAAATCCATTATTAAGAATACTTTTCTTTAAAATCCAGCCGGAAATATTTCAGAATGCCATTTTATCTATGGTTCACTGAGTGTAACTATTCATACAACTTTTTGGAGCAATAATCAAATATAAAACGCGTTTCTTTTTGCCTTCTTTAAAAAAATAAATAACTATTACGCTTACATTTTTTACATTCTAATTTTCGTGTTTCTGTTTATGTGTTAAATTCTGTGGTTTCTCTCTCTTCGCAATCAAAAACACAATTGTGTTTAGCATAATTTTTAAAACTGCAATTTGTAGCACTTGTGAACATTTATTTTAAATTAAATGAATAGTTGCAATTTCTTTTGAAATTTACTATCATGTTCAAATCTTTGAAACATACTATAATATATACATATACATCAGATATTGTTACGAAGATTGGGATTCGAGGATTTTATGTAAATCAGTCTCAAATAGCAACATAGTTCCTCAGGAGCGATGGAAATTTATTGTCAAAAAAACAATCTTTGAAATAACGGATACAATTCTAAAATTCTCTGAGTAAATCTCAGAAGGCCTTCACACCTTCTACGGAGCTCAGCCACAACTACCAGTGTCTAAAATACCAGTATGTAAAAGATTATTCACAAGCATTCACTCATCCCACTCAACGGCCGCAGTAATTAATAATCGCTGGTCGACTCTTAACGATCAAATCTGGACTGTTCTACAACGATAAAAATAAGACTAACTCAGTTTCGGCAAGCGACTCCCTATTTATACGCCACAAGAATCTTTCGAGAAAGATCCGCTTTCATCACAGATCGTGACATCAGTATATTTCTCTACTAATTTCCAGAAGAATCCATAGGGTCGTGAACTCACCAAAAATGATTGCCGACTTGGATCCATCACACCAAGTTTCCTTTGAATCACCATTATCATATAATAAACGGCGTTGCTTGCGAATATTACAATTTTAACATAAAATAAATACAAGATAGAGTAATATAAATTTATTACACATCCAGATACAAATTATTTACGCTATTTCACAAATTCATTACACAAAATTCGTAACACTATTATTTCTTCTAAATGTGATGATGATTTAAAGAAATTAGAAACTTTATCATTTTGAGACTCAAATCCCATAAAAGAAATAGTAAAAGCACTTTCCCCTACAAGAAACATAAATACTTTGTCGATATGAAAACCGAATTACAATCATTTTAAATTACTGCTATAAAAACTAAGCGAAAAGTGGCATTGAAAACTTTAATAGTAATCAAAGCATTATCAATAATGAGAGTATTAGCTGTTTTGTGACAAAATCGCAAATAGTTGAATTATATAAGAAAATGTGGTATTGCACATTCGTATATACAAAGCTAATTCTCATAAAAGATTTAATCCTAAGATGTATCTCTGAATAACAAGAAAAAAATTCTCAAAAGATATAGAGAAGATATTGAAATCTCGTATTGTTATGAATACTATATTTTCTAGAATAAAGGTTTAAATTCAGGAATTGCGGGAAAAATATATCTCTACATAAAATGTTCTGTCAAGAATTGAAGGATTAGCCCCAAATATTGAAAATAAAAATACAAAATTTAGTCCTCAGAGATTATTAAACGTTAAGCTTTGAAAGTATCGAAAATTATAAGCTCATTAGATGAAACTAAATAGACATGTTGCATTATTTTATATCATTTAGTTTATTCTCCTAAAAATGCTGAATTGTACTTAATGCGAAAGATAATTTTGTTCTAAGATATCTCAAGAGATTTTATCAATGATTCGAAAGAAAAAATCTTGTAATAGTGATATTATATCTTCCCTATCTGATAGGGAAATTTTAAAATAGAAGTGTTGCGCGTGTTTATATTTACCTTTGCTTAATTTCATGATCATTGTATTTAGAACAATTTATAAAAGGAGGGAAATAATACTCGTGCCAAAAAAATTTTTAATTAGGAACATAACAAATCTTTACATTATTTTACTGCTTACACTTGGAATTTTTACCAAAAAATGTTTTTAAAAAGACAGTAATACATAGACAGATAGATACATAATAAAAGGAAATGACAATTCAAATTTTAATTAATAGACAATAGAATAAAGTATTTTCTCAGATGCATTCAAATAATGCAAGATCACGAAAACTGTTAACAGAACATTTGTAGTCACGGATATTCGTGGAACTCTCGTTAAATTTTGTTTTATTTAATTTAACTCCAGAACATTTTTTTTTTTAAATCGGTGTCAGTGAAACATTAATAAAAACTCTGCAAAAGTTTTTCATCTTGTAAAAAGATTAAAATCAAATATGAAAACGATTAGTACCATTTGAAAGTTTGTTCTTTCAACTGGTGCTAATGTTTCTAACAGATGGTACAATTGCATCGGGGGCATCCAATTTCTACAACTAGCCTTCACTCAAGGCTATGTAAGACATTTTCTGCGATTCTTTCAATAAGCAGAACATAGATGCAATTTTATAGTGATTATCTTTTTATGATCATAAGAACATTTTAGATAACAAGGAATGTCGTAATTTTTTTAGTACTGTTTCACCATCATTTTCATATTACTTTTAGTGTCGAGAATTTAAAAAGCGTAAAAGATAAAGAGAGGTGTGTGCAAAACGCTATCAACCTCCATTAGAGAAAAACAAATTGAGACTACCATGAAACTAATTGTTAAAAATCTCTGGGGAACTAATGAAAACATTCAGAAAGCATTGAAAATCTCAGCAGGAAAGCATTTTGAACGACCATCTGTTTCAAGGTAAAAGGTATATTCTCGTTGAATACCTTATCTGTTCAAAGACGAGAAAAACCGTGTACTTGAAATTTGGTACAAATTTATGCGAGAAAAGTTCAATAGCAGAAAAGATAGAAATATCTACGAAATTATAACTGGTATTAACACATACATTTACTATTTTTAACAAAAAAAAAACCCTACCGAACCAAGATTTGAGCTTCTAAAGCTCAGCCTCAATCTATCAAACAATGGAAAACTTAAAACGTTTAAAAGCACAAATGATGGATATATATATATTTACGTTACACAGGGCATGTTGCTAGTATTAATGCACAGTTTTAAGAAATCTGTTATGGTTTAGCGGTATGCATTAAACGTGTGTACGAAATATAGAAACGTTGAAGAAAAGATCATCTAGAAACTTTATCACATTGGCGCCCTATGTTGGGCGCCAATGTGATATGGCCCCACCTTTGGTGACCATATCTTTGATTGTCAACGTGAGCTAGAGGTGTGGGATTCTCAAAATGAACAGACATTTTAAATTCTTAATATGACTTTATTAAGAATATAACTTAAACCTCTAACAATTTAGATAAATATATATAAATGAGAATCTAGTATGAGCGAACACACAAAAGTAGTTAAACCGAATCACGTAATTTAGATCACTATCTCTAAATAATTATATTATCCACCTACTCTCACTTCTGATAATATTATAAATCCTAATATCAAATGATCAGTCCTACCTTAATCCAAACTAAGATTTAATCACTGTATGGAAACGTCTGGGCGCGTGTGCAATGGTATGCACCTTGTAGCAATGGCTGGGTATCCTGGTAACTTTACGATAGGCTGTCAATTCACACTCGTATCTCTTCCCAACATAACTTTCCCTAAATTGCCATTCTGCTTACTGAAACTTCTGTTCTTTTAAAAGCTATCTTATTTGCATTTCTTATTCGCATTTCGCTTCTTAGATTTTGGTTGGAAAAGAGTTGCCATTAATCTTGGCCGTCAAAGAACCCAGAGGTTATGTTAAAGAAAAGACGCGTGAGACCGTCACAACTTGAATTAAGATGACCGATATAGCATAAAAGCAACACACGTCCTTATACTGCTAATTTTGCAGTGCACTTTTTGTTATATCAAGTTGTCAAATTGGGAATTCAAATTCTTTCCACCCTTCATATTCTTCAGATATAGCTCCTTGTGGTTTCTTCTTGCTCTTTATGATCAAGAAGCTTCGTAGTTTACATTTTGAGCATACTGATGCAATTGTCAATTAATATGAAAAACTTATAAATGGGTTACAAGTGATTAGTGCAAAATGTATTTTACAAGTTGATTTGAAATTATGTAAAATGAAAAGCCCAATTGCAACAATTTCCAACCCAAGTAATTTAATATTTTTAACGTAAATAGCAACTAATTACACAATACTTCATTAATCATTAAATTTTGAAAATAGAGACTAATACGTGTTTCATCTTGAAAAAGAAAATATTGTAACAGTCATTTTTGATAAAACATAGCTGGTATGTAAAGCGTATGCGCTCGAATTATAATGCACAATTTCTTATAGTATAATGCTCACAAATCCATGCAATGAAGTAAGATGGTTTAAATGTAAGAAATGGGATTATTTTTTTATTAACATTTCACTTTGAAGTTGCATAAGGGCTTTTGACGACAGACCTCGCAATTTCAAAACTCGGTCAAGTGGCGAGGACGACACCTGACGTAGCATCCCACTCTTTAAATTTGCTCACTAAGCTGATGTGGGACTCTGAGCCTCGATAGATTTAACTTCCATCTGCCTCACTACACGACGGATCTTCAGCGGAACCAATATTCGAATTGACTCGACAGATACAACGTAGGCCAGGTGCTTCTGACCAGGACAACTAGGCTATCTCCAAGGAATCTAAGACCTAATTTTGTACATCCGTGCTTAAAATATTTCTGAATCACTCGTTGAAATCAGAATGGATGACATCTAACTAGAATTTCTTTATGTAGTTGATACCATCATTGATTCCTGTTTTCTTTTCAATTCGCCAGCTCTTAGACACTATTTCATTCTAAAAATTCGATTAATTGAATTAAAAAGATTTATAGTTATCAATTATTTCAATATAATTTTTTACTATACGTTGATCCTTGCGTTCTGTAAATTTCATGGAAATTAACATCTACAAATTTTTAATATCATCATAACTCATGTGCGTGAACAAAAAATACACACACACATTTAATTTACAATTTCATTTTTATATTACAGTATTTACAAATACGCTATGTAAAACTCATGTAGTAATAATAAATATAGTTTAATGAATACAGCTTAAATGTTGTGTGCTTAGCTGTTCAGTGTATGTTTAGTACTCTCACAATATCCCCAAAAAATTTACTACTTCATTGTTTTGAATTATGTTCCATGCTCCTATTGTGTTTGAAAAAATTCTCTAATTTTGAAATTGTACTATATGGTATATTTATTTCTATAATGCATTTTACTTTCACATTATTTAAATAATGGTACCCAGTGGCTGAGTGGTAGCGTTTCTCGCTTCCACACCATAGGTGACCACACCGGGCTGGGCAAGGTCAACTCAGCCTTTAATCCCTTCAAAGAGTCGATAAATTAGTGAATGTTTCACGTGAGACTGACTATCTGACCGGAACTTCTACTTATGCACTTCAGTGTTCAAGGTCACGAAAACTGAGATGGATACAGCATGCCTTGGCCGGCATGGGATGTTGCGGCATTGAGTTTAGTTTAGTATTACTTAAATAATTAGTTTTAAATTTAGGAATAGCTAAATAACAATACATTTTTCGACATTTTATTGTATTGTTCTGTAAATGTAAACTTTCACTTACTTTTTTTTCCGCTTTGTATCTGAATTTTCTATCAAAATACTGAAATTTTTATTGCTGCCATTTAAAGAATTTAGATATTGTTATTGTTATCGATAGGAACCTAATATTACAAATTTTTCCTTAAATACACATACCGATGGTTCTCTTAGAATTTTCACAATCAAGGAAAAATACATTTTCACATGATTTCTGCTAAGTTCAATCGTAAAGTAAAACAGTACATATATTCATGACAAACTAAAAATATATCAACTTCCTTTTAATTTTCATAGCACCAGGGTTCTGCAAAATACCGATTAAGAATCGTTCATCCATGCTCTGGATGAATATGGTAATGTTCATAGAATTTTTGATAAGATATTAAAATAGAAATTCCACAATTTGATTTTTTATTGATGTCGCACTCTAAAGCAACTCATGGACTATTGGCGGCGGACCTTGTAATTTTGAACCCCGATCAAGTGAAGAGGACGATATCTGAGGCAGCTCCAAGCTTCCGCACCACGTCAACGTTAGAACATTGAGTCTAGATATAACGGGCACCAGCCCCTCTGCACGGTGAATCTTAAGCCGGCGAGTTCTTATCCACGGCCACTCAGCTACTGTGTTAACTTAATTCACAGATAAAAAACATTTTAGAATGGTTGAAAATTAATTTAAAAAATATTTGTAAGTTATTGAGGTTTTAAAGTCGTTATTTGCTTGTTAGAGTTGCTAATTCTGCTTTATTTTGACACATCGTTGCATATTCAAACTATTAGCTACTTAATAATCGCCTTTCGAAATTTTACGTTGGTATAAAAAAGTTTCAACACATTTAAGTGAACAATTTACTTTGAGATAAAAATGTCCAATTTCTTTAAAAAAAACTGATTTAATCTTATTCTTTGGATTTTTTTTTTTTTGTTTGTTTCTTAAACATTTTTTATAAATTCCTTCGAATGGAATTGCAATTAATTTATTTGTTCTAGTTATATAATTTATGCAATATGAAGAATTCTATTAGTTATCAACAGAAAGTTATAAACAAAATTTCTAAAATATAGTATATAAATTCCTTAGTTTAACATAACTTTTTATTGGTACACAATAAATATTCTTTTAGCTTGCCTATGTGAAAGATCGTAATAAGAAAGAGTCGGGTTAGTCTACCTAAATGGTAATAAAATGCAACAAAAAGTATTTGTGCAAGTTTTTTAAATTTAGTCATATATAATACTCTTAAAAGTCAGGGATATATTAGAAAAAAATACTAACTTGTTATTTTACATTTTATACATTAAAAAGAAAAAAAATGTTTACTTTAGGAAAATCAGCACATCGGTATTTGTGTGTGTGCGTTAATCGGAGTAAGTATCGGTCTCCAACCTCCAATATTATAGTTTTGTGGGTGACGAATAGCTATAATCATGCAATCACTCAATAGTTAGAAAGTAGCTTTTGCAAATAATTTTGTAATGGAAGAGTATAAGAAATTCATGAAGTTTAAGTAAAAATTTAAATTAAGATGTTCTTAAAAATAGGTCGAAAATGCAAAAACTCGGATAAAGTTGACCGAGAGTAGATTAAAAAGGGGGTGAGGTTTAACCTAGCCAATCCAAAATATGTATAAATATAGGAAACGTTCGGAAATCAATAGTTCTGAAGTCAAATTGCCACAAGTTTCTCTCTATTTTAATCCAAAAAAGAATTTTTTCCCCTCAAGGTCGAGGCCGTATCACACGTACATTTTTGGTACAATTTTTTCAAGCAATTTTTCGTCTTGAGGGAGAAGGGTTGCCGTAAACTAAACGAGATGCTCTGACGTCAGCCGCGCTCTATCTCCACATTGAAAAATTACTCGCCGATTTTTCTGCTTCGGAAAACGAACAAACATCCAAAATTATTTATTTTATTTCGCTTGCGCTTTTGTTGATGGGCGTAAGCAGAAATTGAATACCATCCTGTTTAAAATATTATACGCTGTTAAAATATTATTCACCTTTAAAATATTATACGTCATGTCTGATGTGTTAGACGAAAACGAAGCCGCCATCTTGTTTATGACGTGGGGCGCCGAAGAACCCCATTGGCTAGAATTTCAAGCAATTTTTATTTGGAACAATCTTTTGAGCTCACTAGCAAAAAGTTGTTCGAAAGCCGTTGCTATAGCAACTGAGTAAAAATTGCACGAATAGGTCGAAAAATTGCTTGAAACATGTACGTATGATACGGCCTTAAAACATGTCATAAGACACCTTTTTTATCCCTTTTGTGTTGGAACTAATCTGGGTGATTGTGTATCTCTTGCAATGGCTCTCGAACACATGTATGTAAAAAAGTTGCTAGAAATTACTTTAAAAAAAAAAAGCAGTACAACATCATTTCCCCCCCCCCCTTTCCCATATTAGTCGTGCGACCCGTGTTAGGAGGCTCAGCTTTATATACTCTCGTGACCATACAAAGAAAGAAAACTCTATACAAAACGTAGACCCGTTTTGATTACATATACAGTGGGCCACAAGTGTTCGTACACTTGCAATTTCTTATAAAATTTAATGTTTTCGATTAATAAAAATTAATATATTGTAATTTTTTTATGATATCTGCAACTTGTTCGTAATGGAATGACATAATTAATTTTTTTAAAATAGTATAACTTTTTAAAAAAAAATTAATTATCAAAAAACTACTAAAAAATTACGCCACAAAAATCTTCGTACACTTAACAAATATCTCAACTTAGGTTTAAATATTGTATTTCTTTCTTAATTTAGTACTTAGTAGGATATTTTTTAGTGTCCATAGCAACTTTTAAGCGTCTTGGTATAGAATTAATCAGTTTTTTGTAATTTCTGCATGGATTTTCCTCCATTCTTCTGTGATTGTTTTTACTTCACATTTGTGTTTATTTGTCATGTTTCCTTTTTTTTTTTTACATCAAAACCTCACCAAATATATTCTACTGGGCTAAATAAAGTGATTGAGGAGGTGGTTTCATAATTTGGGGACAGTTAGAGAGACACCAGTAGCGTACATTGAGAGCAGAGCGCTTAGCGTCATTATCCTGTTAAAAAATGAAGTTTCCAATATCCAAAAATTTTGGGCGGATAATTTAAAATTTCTCTTTAAAATATTTAAATAGAGCTCATGGCCAATTTACACCCCCGCGCCAGAACAACTTCACTTCTATGCTGAAGCATGGAGGTGGAGGAGTTCTTGTTTCACATAAATTCATGGGATTAAACTCCTTATTTTTTTCATTTACAAGCTATTATAAGCCCTTCGGAACCCAAAATGTTGAATTATCTGCCATCCCATTCAATTTTGAATTTTCTGGAGCTTAATCCCAAGAATCTAGAGTTGCACAAATAAAACATTGAGGCAGGAGTGTTCTTGCGTGGGGGTGTAAATCGGCCACATAATTAGGTATTTTTTGTTGATATTGTAAATTACGAGCTCTATTTAAATATTTTAAAGAGAAATTTTAAATTATGCGCCCAAAATTTGGATATTGGAAACGGCTTCATTTTTTAACAGGATAATGACGCCAAGCGCTCTGCTCTCAATGTACGCCACTAGTGTCTCTCTAACTGTCCCCAAATTATGAAAACACCTCCTCAATCACTTTATTTAGCCCAGTAGAACATTTTTGGTGAGATTTTGATGTAAAAAAAAAAGAAAACATGACAAATAAACACAAAATGTGAAGTAAAAACAATAATCACAGAAGAATGGAGGAAAATTGATGCAGAAATTACAAAAAAAAAAAAAAAAAAAATAAAATATAAACAAAACCCTTAAAAGTTTTTTTGTGGACACTAAAAGATATCCTACTAAGTATTAAATTAAGAAAGAAATACAATATTTTAAGCTGAGATTTTTGTTAAGTGTACGAAGACTTTTGTGGCGTAATTTTTAGTAGCTTTTTGATTATTAATTTTTTAAAAAAATAGTTATAATATTTTTAAAAAAATAATTATGTCATTTCGTTAAGAACAAGTTGCAGATATCATAAAAAAATTACAATTACAATATATTAATTTTTAGTAGTCGAAAACATTAAATTTTATAAGAAATTGCAAGTGTACGAACACTTTTGTGTGGCCCACTGTATATATATATATTTCAAATTTATATTTTGACTTACTGAACCTCTGAGTTTGATTCATGGGACATAGCTTGAGTCAATGAGTGTTTATATTAATGTCTAAGGTGACAAATGTTTTTACAGTGAAAATGAGAATGAAAAGTTTAAGAAAAAATTAAAACGTAAATATATGAAATATTTTATTGATTCAAACAAATATACACTAATTATGCTTACATCCTTCTTAATTATTTACTTGAATGAGTATTTTTCTATTACATCATTTTTTTTCTCAATGTATTATTTCTTTATACAGTGAAAATCTCTTCACACGAAACTGAATCGACTGAAATATGTTTTCGTGTTAAAAGATAGTAAACAAGTAATATAAAAAAAAATTTTTTTTTAGTCAATTTCTGCTTAGATTAACAAAAAATTTTATTTTAGCAACTTTTTATTAAATAGTTGCAATTAATATAAATATGTGTATACATATGACCACATCACAACATTGAATCATAATTTTTTTTAATTATCATTAAAGTATCGTATTGTCATCCAAAACAATCGTGTATATAAAATTTCATTTAAACTGAATGCTTTAAAACGTGAGAAAAATCTTTTAAAATTTTGACCCAAGTCGCTAAAAATGAAACCAACTTAGCTGTATCTGTAATTCTTTAAATAATTAATTTTAGTCCATTTTTATTAATTAAATTACTGTATTGTCATCCAAAATAATCATTTATATAACATTTGAGCTCAATTGAGCGCTTTAAAATGTATTTTATTAACGATTGAAAAGTCCACGAAGATAAATAAATAAATATATAGAGTGTGAGCTAATAGTAGGAATTGAAAAAAACATATATAAACAAAATTAAGCTTATTAGAGAGAGAGTTTATTTTATTTACATATATATGCATATATGTATATATTAATAAAAAATCAATGAAACAAAAACTTTTATAAGAACTTAAAGAAATTTAATACAAGATTTTTTTAATTTTTTGAGAAACAAAACATTTAATGAGTTTTTGAAAAAGTATCTCATAATTTTTTTTTCTTCTTGCATTATTTTTTAAGCATCAAATTGTCAACAAGTTGTTTGATATCGTCCCTTTTATTATTCCTTTCACAATTGAAATGTGCGTCTAAATAACTGCGCATACTTTTCATGAAGTTCCTCATTTCGGATGATGTAGGAACAGGAACTGCATTATTCAATTTACTTTTATCGTCGAAATCTGCATCAATGATATTTTTTGAGCTTTGAACAAACTCTAAAAAGTATTTGTCTGCCATAATTGGAGCTTTTCGCACATTATCAATCATCTACTACAATGAATTCTTTTGATAATACAATAGGAGTCCAATTCGGCTGGTATTTCGATCATTCCCAGAAGGAAAATCTTTGCGTGTTAAGCGATTTTCGTTTCGAATAACAAGAAAAAAAATGCATGAAAATATATTATAGTTTGTCGGGCACATTGATTATTTCGTGTTAACCGATATTTCGTCTTAAGCATTTTCGCATTAAATGCATTTCACTGAATATCAGAAATTTAGAAACATGAAATATTCTTCATCTTGAATTTTACGGTAAGTGCTACAACTGAAGTATCAAAATTCAATCTTGATATATCTCTCTCACTTGTCCAAAAATCATTACTAACTGAAAAAGCTCTATTAACAGCTACATTAGTTCCAGGGTAGCACAAATTAAATTCAACAAGAATAACTAAATTTTCTTCTGAAATGGTTAAATATTTCCGCCCATCTTTATCAATTTCAACATGCTGATTTTTCCTTTGTTCTAATTTATCCGAATTTAAATATACACTCACTTCCAAAAACCCGAGGATGTAAAATGCAAAAAAATCAACAAATACTGCTTTGATTAACACAAAATTTGGCAGTAAAGTAGCATATTTATTTATACATAAAACAAAATCAATAATTATATACAGAAATGAAAACAATGTTAAATTTTTGTAAGTTATCAGATAATGTCATACTGGAGACTTAAACAGAATTATGTATGAAGTGAAAAAAAAACAGCATAAAATGAAAAAAAAAGACATTAA
>BMAV01020128.1:1739-14351 GCA_019973955.1 Trichonephila inaurata madagascariensis
TAGTGATCAAGGTAACGCCTCATGACTGGCGTGTCATGGGTTCGAGCCCAGGATCACTGAAGACCCGCCGTACAGAGGAAGACGATGCAAGTTAAATATAGTTTTTTTTTTTCTTTCTTTTTTTGTTTTGGAGACTAGCAACCGCTTATGATATTCCATAATTCGGGACAAATAATTGATTTGCCTTTTTAAAGCCAAATAGCTGACATCCATTTCTAAACATTAAGATCTTCGTTACTATTTATTACGATCAGCTCCTGTTGTAATGAGAACTTTTTTATCCAATGTAACTGTATGAATTCACATTGCCTACTGTAGTATTACCGTAGTCAAAGCATTCTCAAAACTGATTTCGAAATCTAAATAAAAGGCATTTAAATGTTGAACGTATGTTAAAACGTCTTGACAGATTGTCTGTGACAAGTTGAGAAAACTCGGGACCTCCAGAATTATACTTCTTTAACTGAACTCTGGAGTAAGAGCTGAAATGGTTCTTGTTTTAATAAAATTTATGCTGTCCCGTAAGTGGAAATTTACCTCATTAAATTTAGTAAGTAAATGTGTTAAATTGGTGAGATTTGGTTCCCACTTGATTAAATTTTCTTTTAAAATTAAAGTCACGATTGAGTTTAATTAAAGCCACTACTTACACCTCATGGACCCCTAAACTATTTTTTTGCTGATGTGGACCCCTTGCAGGTCATCATAGACCACTTTGGGAATCACTGCTCTATGTCACATCATTACTCTCCATACCAAGTTAGCTGCCCATTGCAGTTATTAGATCGCGCGCGTGTCAGTTTAAAAAAAACAATGTATTTTAAAGTTGCAGATGTGTATGCGTGTGTTACAAAAAATAAAAATCTTTATAGGCTTTGTTGCGCGTTAGCAGGTTTGCATCCGATACTAAACACATTTAAAAGAGAAATATTAATCTTAATGAAATTCCAAAATATTTCTGAGGAATTGATAATATAGAACAAATTTTGATAATTAATGTTCCTTATTATGCTGATAAAACACGCCACATTTTTAGAAAGTGCTTATTAGAAATATAAGTAATGAATCAGAAAAAAATTATTATAGAACGGGAAAATTCTTAAAAATTTTTTAATAAATCCTTTTTAGTTTAACTTAATTAATCCTCGTCTTTGGTTTCCAACATTTGTATTTTTTTTAATGTGCTTTTACATAAAAAGTTTCAAATTATTTTTAGTTTAAAGTTTTCAACTATTTCTATTTTTACATTTTGCTTTAAATATTTTTATTGCCCTTGATTTATTTCACCTCCAAAGTATATATTTTTTTGTCTGTCAAAACTATTTGATTTTAAACCAAATTCAGGTCTTGTGACGTCTCTCGCGTCCTTCTTCTAACATAACTCCTAAGTTCTTTGACGGCCACGATTAATGGCAAAACTTTTCCAACCCAATACCAAGAAGAGAAACGGATCGAATATGCAAATGAGATATACTTTAAAAGGATAGAAGCTTTGATGAGATATAGCGGCAAGCCTAGAGATAACTTAGTGTGGAATCATTCGGAACAAGTGTTAGTCGTCCTATAGCTCTGCAAGAAAGATACGTTCATCTCAATTAAAATATAATAAAGATTAAGAAAGTCTGAATCTTCTCATCTAAAATTACGTAATAGGTATTTCTTCAACCTATGAAGGAAGGTGACTCTATAAAAGGTAATATTTTGTATAAGAAGTTAGATTAGACAGTTAATTAAATATAATTAAGATAAGTGATCTAGTTGCGCGATCTGACTTGAATATAAGATTTAATTGGGTGTTAACTCTCACTTTAAGAAAGTTGTTAATTAGAATTAAGTAATTTAAGTTGTTCTTAATAAAAGTTGTGTTGAGAATTACATAATGTCTCATCATTTAGATAATCCCACACTTCTAACTTACGCGGATCCTACTAGACATAGTCATCACAGGATGGCTATGTCGCAGTCTTAAACATGTTTGAGAGAAACAACATTGTTTAGTTTTTATTTTGTCCAAAAGTGCTTCATTTATTCAGATTTGATGTAAACACTGTTTCAGTTTCGTTAACAGTTTGGGTGTTTTGTGTAGTATATAAATTGGTGACTATAGTGATTCAGCGCGCTTCGACCCACTATATACTAATTTTTTCTTAATGATGTTGCAATAGTTTTACCATTATCTTGTCACAAATGTGTATTTTTAATACTATTTTGTAAAATCTCGTACATTAACTGGATATCAATTTTTCTTCAGACAAAATATTACTGATTCATTAATCCCTTAATTTACAAACTGAATTCCAAAACGAAGCGATGTTGTTTTGTGAATCCATTTTACAAATCTTTCTCACCAGTGCTGGTTTGCCGAGCGCTTGGGACGGACGCCCAGGGGCCCGGATAAGCTGGACTTAATCAGACTTTCTGGTTATAAATTTCGATCCGCCAGTGCCAAGGGGGCCCGTAGATCTTCTGCTCCCAGGGCCCGAAATGAGCGTAAACCGGCACTGTTTCTCACATATTTTTTTAAAGGCAAAGAGAAAATAGAATATCGAAGGTTATAGCGAAAATACCGGGGGCGTCCCGGACTTCCCCAACAGTTGCCTCGATGAGGGCAACACGGTCCTCAGCACTGTCAACGGGAGTTTCATACACCAGTGACTTGAGGTACCCCCCATTAGAAGTAATCAAGGAAAGTGAGGTCTGGCGATCGAGCAGGCTAATGCACTGGACAACCAATGCTTCGGTTAAAGTAGCACCATCTATCACGTACACCAGCCGAAGATTTCCCATGATTTTTGCTGTTCTAAGAATAATAAACATGTTTCTTCTTTTATTCGCGCCCTATCATTCTTGTGTTTTGTGTTATCACTATCTCGTCAGGAATGTGTTTTCGACCATGCATTGCTATGGGATTTCCCATCTTCTAGGTGTACTCGTATCTGTCCTGAAATTTTGTGTTGTACGGACTGATACACTCTGTAGAGGTTACCGCTAAGAAAATTTAATTTGTATATTCATACATAGATTAATCATTTAAAACATTTATTTTAATTTACAAAAGTCTTTTAAGATCCTTTTTCAATTCCTACTATTAGCTCACAAACTCTATATATTTATTTATTTACCTTGGTGGAATTTTCAATCGTTAATAAAATACATTTTAAAGCTCTCAATTGAGCTGAAATTTTATACACACGATTATTTTGGATGACAATACAATAATATAATAATAATTAATAAAAATTAACAGATTAAAACTAATTATTTAAAGAATTACAAATACAACCACGTTGACATCATTTTTGGCGACTTGTGTCAAAACTTGAAAAGGTTTTTTTTCTCGCGTGTAAAAGTATTCAGTTGAACTGAAATTTACATACATGATTGTTTTGGATGACAATACGATACTTTAATGATAATTAATAAAAATTAATTACCACTTAATGTTGTGATTCTGTCATATGTATATACATATTTATATTAATTGTAACTATTTAATAAAAAGTACCTAAAATAAAAATTTTCTTTGTTGATCTAAATAGGAATTGACTTAATTTTTTTTTTAATATTACTTGTTTTCTGGATATTTTTAACTCACTGAATCATACATATAAAACTATACTAATTTGGGAAATATACATATGTTTATTATTTTACATACATCACATTGCATTCATTTTACGTATGGATGTTTCTTTTTCAGCATTTCTCATTATTAAGTATCTTTTATTTCAGTTTGACAATACCGAGATTTTGTAATCGATGACCGAAACTACTCTGGGAGTAACCCGATTTTCCTAAGCATCAGTCGTAATAACTCCAGTCATGCAAACGAGAACCACAGACAACGAGAATTGTTCTGTTTCTAAAAAGGTAAACAAAGAATAAAAACAGCGTTGCCGGGGCAAATTTAGCATTTCCGATCGACGTCCGGACAGTGCATGTTTGTCCGCTCCTGGGTTGATCCTAAACAACTGGTCATTGTAACAGCTCCGGAGATTTAGTGGGAAGTATGTAAGTTTATTCGCACTTTTATAATTTATAATCAATTATAACATTGTAGTTATTGTAAGATTAGTATGCAATGGTGGTGATTTGATACACACAGTCAACCCCTATTTTTATAAATATTTATTCATATATTTTATTGTGTAAATTTTTATATAACTTTCGTGTATATTTTAAATTCCGGCTTCTCTCTCTTTTAAATTTTTTTAAATTATTTGTATTGTGTAATTTTATTTTCTCCTTGATACTGTCTGAAAACAAAACAAAAAAAAATAAAACTCTTCAAGCTAAAAAGTTTATAAAAAATGGTTAAACAACAATAAAAAAAAGATAGTTACTCTAGCTTAGTTAATTATTTTAAAGAATTAAATTTAAAGAAAAAAAATATGTATACCTAAATAACTGTTAATTTAAATTAACTTTTTAATTCATAAATTTAGAGAATATATCGGTTCTTCTTTCTATTTTATTTATAAACTACTTTTTCATTAATGAGCAAATTGTTTCTTTTATAAAAAGATCAATAGATTTCATAAAACTGAATAATTCGTACGCAATTCAGCACTAGAATTTCTGTAGTATGAACAAAAAAAGGTTCAATTAATTTGTCAAGAAATCCTGAAAATATTTTTTAGATAGCTGCATTCACGAAATTATTTAAACGTGCATTTCTGAGTAATCTTACGCGCGTGTTCAGTAATTCCTGTATTTATACAAAATGAACTTTTTTTTATAATTATAACATATTACTTAAAATTATACATTATACAATTTTTTTTTGCCTAGATTAAGATTGAACTATCATGACTTTTATTTCAATTACAATTCTAAGTTTCTATTAAATACTTATCACATTTTTAATGCAGTAAAGTATGCATGAAACGAATACTCTCGCCTTTTAATAAAATTAAATCTTAAAATACGAAAAACGTTTGAAATATTTGTATATTGTTTTTTCTTTTGAAACTTGTTCACAATATACACAATGTATAAAGTTTGTGAAAGATATAATTAATAAACAGTTGAAAAGGATGTCTTCTAATTTAAAAGAAAATTCATTTAATTTTTCTTCTATAAACAAAAAAAAAACTTTACGTTTGATCGATAAGATAATTAGATCATATGTGACTAATTGAATAAACACAAAATGAGTAATCCACAACATTATGAGACATAAAACCATCACTTTTATTCTCCCTTTATCAGCGCTAGAAGCTATAAAATAATATTATACAAATCAAATAATCAACAAAATGTAAACTGTAATTATTAAATCATATTTAAAATTGGAATATATTTTAGTTAGATTGGCTTACATTGCAACAAAAGATTCGGTTTTCTTTATCATTTTTCAATAAAAAATACCATTTAGAGAAGTCACATAACTTAATTTTTTTAATTGAAGGAAGTACGTACTACGGCTAACAAAATAAGCTTATTTTAAAAAAGTGTATTTTTAAATGTTTGAGCAAGAATGAATGATCTTACTGTACTTTACATTAAAAAGATTTTTAATAATTTTGATACAACTGATGAAACCATGATACTATTGCAACCGATGATATTTATTGCATCAATAAAAATTGTTATGATAGGGTTTAAAGTGTCTGTGTTATATTTTATCAACAAACTTTTCCGAACATAATGAAATCAATTGAAACAAACTTTGACATACTACAGCAAATATTAAAAGCGTATTACATATATAGAAGATGTGGCTATTATTATCTTTAGATGAATACAATAAAAATATATGACAATCCGCACATTCAAAGGGGATTTCTATACATTAAAATTTTTATTCCCAAAACTTTTCCATTCTGCACTAATATTTACACATAACTTTTTCGCATAAGATGTAAAACTTTTTAATACATATATCTATTTTTTATAAATATTTATCATTACTAAAACCGACTCCAAAAATATTACAAATGGTCAATGAATGCTAAATAGTTTACGAAAAGCTGCATTTTTCTTAGAATTGCATGGAATTAAATATATAGGAGAAAATGTATTTAAAAAATTTTACAGGAAAAAAGACTTAGGTCACTGTCTTAAAAAATACTACATAAGTGTCAAAGTCTTAGAATTGCTTTTAATTTCAAAACAATATATATATATATATATATATATATGATGTTTTTTTCGAATAAATGAAACATTGTTTCAATTATAAAATTTCCTGACATATGATAGTTATTTTCTTTTAAAATGCTTTTTAATGACACGGACCAAATTAAGATCTGCTGAAAATAGTGGACAATAGTAAATTTCGTGTGGGACTGATTTATACAAAAAAAAATACATCTACTTCCGTTTTTTATCAGTGTCTTGATATAGTTTGAATTTCTTAGTAATAAGCCTTATATGCAAAATATTTTAGTTTTTTTTTGCAACGTATTAAACTAATGTAGAAGAAAATAAAGTTGAGACATTTTAATGTTTTTTATACATTGGCGAACTATATCAGTTTTTCATTTCTTCCAACAAAATCTTTTTATACAAAAGCAGTTAAATATATATTCTAAAAAAATTTTTAATCAATCGTTATTTACCCTCCGAAATTCCACTACTCTTTCTTAAATTTAATTATTTATTTTAATAAATTCTTAATATAATAAATTGGTTTCATTTGCTCGAAGACACTACATATAAATTAAACCTGTTTCATTTTTTATTTGAAAATGTGAAAAAATCTTCGATTACCTTTCCTTTATATCATTCATTGCCTTTCTATTTTTCAAAATACGTTTTGTAGGAGAAAATGTAATCCATTTTTGATTCAATTAAAAAAAAGAAAGAAAAAAAACACCACAAACAATATTTATTTTCTATTAAAAAAGGTGCGATTTTTAGTGTTATTTCAATAAAAAAAAAAAAAAAAAAAAACTCCTACTCGCGTGCGATAGAAGTTTCGGTAATGATGCGCATTTTTACCGTATTTATATCGGAAAAAAATAGAAATTAGTCAAATTCTCTTTTAATATTTTGCAGTTTTAATTTTTCCATAAAAATACTTCTGTTTTATTTTTGATAGTTATTTAAAAAAATGGATTTTAGGGTGATTTTTGCTTTCATTGTGTATGTGCTTTGCTTCCATCGCAAAAAGTTTATTTTGAGTTAAAAAAGTATTCAATTCCGGAAAACATAAAGGTTACAGATTTTGAAATCTCTCAATTTTATTTTAATTCTGTTAGATAAAGTATACGTAATATTAGCAATCCCAATAAACTACACAAATAACTTTCAAATTAATTTCTTATTAATATAGACAACAAAAATCAAAAGAAACTCTAAAGCATAACTGAAAATATGTCTACCTGAGTTTCAAATTGTCTTTTATGAGAAATCCCGATGCAATTTACCACAGTTGACTGTAACAGTTTGTCCTCGTTACATTCGTATTATGCTTCATTTTAACCTAACCAAAAAAAGGAAGCTATACAAAACCCATAATAATTCATTTTTAAGATATCCGACTACGTTCGAAAACGTGATTTTAAAAAAGCGCATACATGGACAATTTTCATGATATTTAGTGTCACTTACATTAGAATACATGTATAAAATTGTTTTAAGGACATTTTGACAAAAAAAATTTATTTAAATGCAATATTTCGCCCAAAAATTAACTTAAGACAATTTTTTTTCCAAATGTTCTCCTTTTGTGAAAAATGCTTCTATTATAATATTTTGCCTGTATATAGCTCAGATTTCTGTACAGAGGCTCAACGAGAATTTTTGAAATATATAACTTAGAAGTAGGTTTATCCATATTTTACAACAACAGAGCGGAGCAATTTTAAGAAAAAAACGCCAATAAGTATTTAAATTGGTGGTAACTCTGAAAATAATGTGAATTTTTCAAAAATTCTAGTTGAGCCTCTGTAAAGAGATCTGAGCTATATACAGTGGCCGTGGTAGCCGAGTGGTATAGGTATCGGACCGTGGCTTACCTTGTCACGAGTTCGAGCCCAATACCGCTAAAGACCCGACGTGTAGGGCAGCGATGCATTTTAAATCTGTCAAGAGCTGAAACGTCCTCCCGTGGTGTGGTGTGATAGTTAGGAGAGGGGGGTGCCCGCTCAGGTGTCGTCCACGTCACTTGACCATGGTTCAGAATTACGTGGTCCGTCGCCAAAAGCCCTCGTGTAGCTAAACAGTGCGACTTTAATAATCAATCAATCAATCTGAGCTACATACAGGCAAAATATTATTATAATAGAAGCATTTTTCACAAAAGGAGAACATTTGGAAAAAAGGCAATTCTATATATATATAATTTAATATTTTGCCAAAATATTGTATTTAAATAAATTTTTGTTGTCAAAATGTCCTTAAAATAATTTTATACATGTATTCTAATCTAAGCGACACTAAATATCATGACAATCATCTATTTATACGCTTTTTTAAAATCACGGTTCCGAACGTAGTCGGATACCTTAAATTTGTGTCGATTTATAAGTAAATTTTCAGTTTTTCACTTCACATCAAATATTCAGATTTCCAAATTAAAGTTACCGTTAAAAGTGTTTCCAAGGGAAATTATGTTAACTAAGAAAATGAAGAAAATTCTTAAATCTAAATTAATATGTGAGCATGATAAAAAAAAATTTTGTTCCTTACACGCAGCGTTGAGTCGATTATTTTATTCAAAGTACCCTTTTAAAACAGGCTTTTCAGTGAAATAAAGCTCTTTAACTCGTAAAACACTCTGTTTAAAAAAGTTACTAATATTTTAAGAGGCCGCCCCCCCCAAAAAAAAAGGGGCATATTTGATGGTGTTACGAGGGACGATAGTAATAATCAACATAAGCTCATCCCAAATTAATCAAGGGTATCTTACATAACAGAACATGGAGCAAACTCGACGTTTATTTTCAGATAGAAAAATACCTCAATGTCTATGAAATTTCATGCAAAAGATCGAATTTAAAATATGGAAACATTCAATAGATATACAGTTTTTAATTCAACATATAAATTCAAGAGTCTAGTTTAAAAAAATATTAAAGTTTAGTAGATGAAATATTGAACATATTTTATAAAGAAAAAATTAATTGATCTAAAAAATCAATATATTAAAATGAACTGCTATCTACAGGTTTAGAAGTCAGATAGAACGTTAAGTCAGAACGTAAAAATGGAATATTAGAATATTTTTTAATTCAAAAAACTATTCCAAGTTTCTGTCTCTCTCGGATATATTAGAGTTTTTTTTTTTTTCATTTACAACTCTTTAGTTGGTAATACATTAAAGTCTCTCTACAACGTATTTCTAAATTATAGCTAGTTACTGCGGTAACCGGGTGAAGCAGCGGTAGCCTAGTGGTCAAGGTCACGGACTCTTGGCCAACGTGTCATAAGCGAGTCTTGTACCACTGAAGACCAACCGGGGCTGAAGCTTTCTCCCGTTGGTGTGGTGTGGAAATTAAGAGAAGGAGGTGCCAGCTCAGATGGCATCCTCGTCACTGAACTGTGGTTCAAAATTACGAGGACCCTCGTGTAGCTGAATAGGGCAATTTTAACATTCACTCACTCACGATAACCGAGTGCTCATGGTTAAGAACTTGTGACCAGTATTGTCGAGCCGTGAGCTCGAGTCCTAAAACTCAAAGTCCTCATGGTGACGAGAAATAAAAAAAATCAGGCTACCTGAACGACATTTGAACTAGTACTTCACACTAAGAACTTCAAATTGTGTTGCAGCTTGTAAATTTGCATAATGCATGAAGAACATTGAGGCACAGTTAGGTATATCGCACATCAACTCTCATCATTCAGCTGAAGGATCTTTGGTAAAAGTCGTACCCTTGGCCCTCTGTATACCGGGCCAGCAGAAATTTAATTTGAAAAAAAATTCAAGTACTAGATAGACTTACTCATTGTGTCATTATTAACGAGACATCTCTTTTAACACTTTCATATAATTCAAATCTTCAACTTTCTTAAAATGGTAAGCGTTGTAAGTTCTCACTGAAGCCATAGTGACACATTCTCAAAAAACTTATTCAATATGTAACCTTTTTTTATTTTTATTTTTTAATCTTATTACCTACCAAATGTTATAAACTTCTTTTCCGTTTGTCTTGTACTCAATTACATTTTAATAAAAATTTAACATATTTTCTACTTCTGAAATATATAATCAATAGAAATTTAAAAAGGAAAAATTTCATTTTGTATTGGAAAATATTCATATTCTGTTGCATTAGAATTTGTACAAAAATAAGTCCCAATGAAAGCTATATTTGGTAATTTGTAAGATATCTTCATTGAACAGTAACATCGTTTATTTTGATATTAAAAATTGAACATTTACTTATATATATATATAAGTTAATTTACAGCTTCCAATCTTTATTTTTCCATCTATAAAATACTTAAAGATTGTAATAAAACAATATCATAAAAAATCGATTAAACATTATAGTTATATATTATAGAGATAATAAAAGTAATTATAAGTAGATATAGTGCAGTATAAAAGATATTATGAAGCAATAAAAATGTGAATTTATTTGTACAGTTTTACATGAGGCGTTAATTCTTTTTTACCACAACCTAATTTTAGAGTGGATGTAATTGCAGTAATGTTAATCAAATATAACTGTAATTCAGCATTACCGAAAAAAATTTTAAGAAATAATCTCAGCGAATAAAAAATAATAAAGTTGCAAAATCCTCTCTTTTGCTTTGTAAAAACTTCTTCATATCTCAATTAATACAATTCTCTTAATTACACTTGCTTTTGGTTCTAAATTAAAGTAAATCACACATAACGCTTTGATAATTATCTTGAATTTCTGATACATACATAAGAAAGAATATTTGAAAAATTTGAATCTTGTACAAATATTAATGAAGAATCTTTGAACTCTATTCCTTAAAAAGTGATGTTTTTTTCACATGAACTAAAAACAAAATCGTTTTGTTTTCTGTCTGACAGTACATATTCCTTAAAAAAATTTGAATGATACTTGATGTCTAAGACAAAAATAAGTTTTTTATCCTTACTTAAAAATCGTTTTATAAGCAGGATATTTTGATTAGATGAATATAAAAACCGTCGCATTGAGAATTTTTGCAACATTTAAAAAAATAAAGTAATTTTTATTGTTTTTATGAACAGTTCATAAGAAAAAGTCGAAGGCCCCATAATTTTTTAATGGAAAATCACCAACTAAGAAGAAAAAAAAATAAGAAGTTTTTTATCCTTACTTAAAAATCGTTTTATATAAGCAAGATGTTTTGATTAGATGAATACATAAACCGTCGCATTGACAATTTTTACAACACTTAAAAAGTAAAATTAAAGTAATTTTTATTGTTTTTGTTAACAGTTTATGAAAAAAAGTTGAAGGCCCCATAATTTTTTAAAGGAAAATCAACAATTTCATAACAAGTTTTCTTTGTATATGATTTATCTGTTCAAAAACCCTATTGAGAATTTTGAATCATAAGTGACTGGATTCAGGTTTCGCAGAAAATGTCTCAAACGTGATTGAGTGAATTCTGAATCTCGCGATGATGGATTTACGCGGCTTTTCTTCTAAATACATCCGTTGATCGAGTATTGCCTGTATATTTTTTACAAGATTTATTTTAAGGCTTTTGTTTGTCCATCGCAAAAATCGAATATTGTTCGAAAAGTACCAATTATTAATAGTAAAACTCTGAAATTTCTTCTTGTCAATTATATAATATGCATATATATTGAAATAGGAAAATTTAGTTTAGGGATAGGAAAATTTAGTTTTCTCTTGAACCTGTGTTATATTTCTGAGTAAGGCTTTAAAATTCCCCTATTACTTCTCAAAAATTGTGTACAAAAATAGAATTACGAACATAAATGTCATTAATAAAATTTGTAAAATCATGTAAGAAAATTCATGTTTGTACCAATATTTCATTTATGGAACATGCTATAAATAATAGAAAAAAATTTTGTTCGAACAATTTTATTTCCATAGTTCTAATATTGGAGTTTTAGTCCAATTTTAATCAATTGATAGTTTGTGTTACCTTTCGATCATAGTGCGGTTCTTAAAAGGTAAAAAATTGCTTTGAGTAGCACACAATGGAGAGTCTTTTCACGTTACTTGAAGAGTAAAATACTAATTTCATGGTCTTTTTTTTCCCGCGTTGCTTGATATTGGCTCGAAATTATGAGGTTCGCGTCTGCAGTCTTGTAAACTTCTACGGTGTCTACGGCCAAACACTTTTCATATAAAAAATGGGACAAATAATAATGATTGTAAGATATGAAATGTTGATAATGAATTTTTAAGTAAAAATAGAATCCAAAAAGAAACCTCTTTTACATAATGTAGAGAAAAGAAAGACTACTGCGAGAAATACCAAAAATAATTCAAAACACATACTGCCATTGAGAAAATAAACTGGGATCATATTAAAAGAGATGCAATTGTTTCAGATATACAAGATATTGCTAAATTCGCCCGACAAATTCCGAGGGTGATAATAGACAGCATGGGAATGACAAATCACCATAGAAGATGGGGTTGTAAACCCTGTTTAGTCAGTGAAAATCGTGATAATAGTCCGTTATGCACGATGGTGCACCAACACATTTTTCAA
>BMAV01020128.1:28853-44130 GCA_019973955.1 Trichonephila inaurata madagascariensis
TATATATTGTATAAGAGGGATCATGCATGTGGTTGTAGGGTGGTGATGGTTGTGAACTCGTTCCCAGTATTACTTCTGTCAAGTTATGGGATCGAATCCTGTTATCACTAAAGACTCTTCGTATAGTTGAGTTATTATATAAGTTAAATCTGTCGAGGTTCAAAGTCCTCACGACGGTGGCTACGAGAAAGTTTGGAGAGTGGGGCCCCGGCTCAGGTGTCATTATCATCTCTTGACCGTTGTTCAGAATAACGAGCTTTAGTGGAAGCGTGGTTAATAGCAATTAGCCCTGGCGTGTAGCTTCGAAATGTGTCATTTTTAAGCGATAAAAAAATCATAGATGCAACAATGCTTACAAGATATAAGAATTAAAAATGTGTTATAACACTCAAAATGTAGAGTAATATCAGAGAGAGTTTTTAACAGGAAAGTAAGTAAAAAAAAATATGTATATATATTTAAAAAAGAATATATAACGATACTTGTATTTTTTTTTTTAAAATTTAGCAGCACTATTCATTTTTGATAAATGTTGCACATATATTTGTATTCTTAAATATCTTTTTTATCTCAGATGTCCTTTAATTTAATTTATTCCGTCTTTTCTCTTGAATCCATATTTAAATTCTTAAATTAACACAAATTTTTTTCCTAACTTTTTTATTTGAAATTCTTTTTAAGGATTGAATGAATAAAATCTCAACAAAAGTGTGTGCGTATTTAATTTTTCAGATTAATTCAATGCTCACACATAAATTCATTCTTTACATGGTAAAATATTCCTTTTAGCCTTATATCCGATGGTTCACTGCTCCACGAAACCTATGAGTGAAATAAATGACATTGTCCTGCTGAGACCAAATGACTTGGGCGAAGAATTTATCCTTAAACAAGGTAATTTTTTTCTGTATTGTATAATTATTAGCTATAAATTCATTAAATAAATTTCCTCTATTTCTCATTAAACTAAAAAGGAGTTTTATTCTTTCATAGAACTGTTTTATCATAAAGGTAAGAAATATCGCCTGAACACACATTCAAAAGATCCTTCTCATTAAAAATATAAAAAAGGTATTTTTAGTCGGAGCCCAATTTAACGAATCCCTATTTAACCAATTTCACGATTTAAAAAATTGTTCTTTTCCCCCGATTAAAATGAAGGCAAAAAACCCCTATTCAACGAATAATAAACCCCGAATTAGTGAATTATCTCAACAGCTGAATTTTTTTTTTTTTTAATTAGTTTGTATTAGAAAAAATTTGGTTTCTCTTCAATTGGCGTACCCTTTTCGTCCGAAACAGAAAAATACTTTTCTTGAAGCAGCAATTTTCTACGGAAAAGGTTCAGAACATCATTAGACTTTACAGGAGCAAATGAGTCATGAGTGTAACCTATGGTGTGAGTTTTGAATAGGACAGAAAATTCCTTTATTATCTCATTCCACTCCCAAACGCAGTTGATACTTTAAAATTTTAACGATTATGTTGCATTTGATGACGAAATGCCTGCCTTTACAACTAAAGTTGAGGAAATTATTGATTTGTCAAAACCAATGAATAGCGATTCTGATGCTGAAATTTATAGTGAAACTCCTATCAAAAAACTATTACATTTTCTTATACTTTACATTGTTTGGAAATTCTGAAAACATACCTCATGCCTTACCACAGTGTTTCTCAAACTGTGGGGTGCACCCCTAGGGGGGCGTGATAACCTTACGTGGGGGGCGCGAGCATATCAAATGTCATGAATAAAAGATTCTTTAAAAAAGTTATAAAAATTTACTTAAAGGAAGCAAAACATTCTGACGTAAAAAAAAATACACTTTGCACTTTTATTGTTTTCTGTTCCAATTTAAAAATTAGAAAAGAAAAGCAACATAATACTTTTCTTATTACTTAAAAGTATTTATAATTTACTTAAAATATCTATTACTTAAAAATAACTTGCTTAAAACACCAATTATTTGAAAGCAACATATACAAAATTTAATATTTATCTTGATAATTTGAGTGGTTTATAATTAAGATGGCATTGTAGTTTTAGCGTCAAAGTACATTATTATTACATTCAATACATTGTTATTGTATGGGGGGGGCACGAAGAAAATTATGATTGAAAATTGGGTCGCAAGTATTGAAACTTTGAAAAGAACTGCCTTACCAGCAGGATGCAAATGATGCAGTATTTTCTTTTCTGCATAAAATCGAAAAAAGAGTCTTTCGAGTCAAGAATCAAAAAGATTGTCAAACATCTTTTTTCATGGTCAATGGTCATAGAATGACCATGAAACAAACATGGTCAGAATTTTGAAATTTCCAATTAGCTGAAACGTAATATAATTCATTAGTAATATTTTTAACTGTTGAACAAAAGGTGTATAGTTTCTAACTATGGATATTTTTTGCGTAGTTGCTTTTTATAGAATTTCCAAATGGTAAAATGTTTTTTGCTTAGACCCCGAATAATGTTCGGTCACCATGAATTCGTTAAATAGATATCCGACTGTAGTTGTAAAATTTATACCTTAAATAGACAGTAAGGGACATCGAATGTGTAATATTCTTTCTATTATTATAATTGATAATAAGACCCCACAAAAACAAATTTATTTTGCAGAAAAATAGCAGTTTGGTGGTCAGATGGGTCTAAATTTAGCTACTCATTAAATGCAAGTAGGCCTTAACTTTCTCACAAAACTGGACATTTAGTTTGGGGTCACAGAAGGAGATACCAGCTCAGAAGTGGAGCTTTTATTTTCAATCTTCCTTTCTTTTTTCATGTTTCTAAATTTTGAAATTTGTCGCCAGCAGTTAATGTATTAAACTAATGTAAAATTAATTAGTTCAATCTTATTTCCTTCTTGATAGGTTATTATTTGGTATCTATGTTTATACTTTTTCAATAAATTTTATATGGATTTTAAAAGAAACCTAAGATTATATATATTACCTTATGAATGATCTATATTAATTTATATATTCCTTCTATATTTTCAATATATGTAATAACTAAATCCAATTTTTGTATGCATTTTTAAATAGAGACCTTAATGAGTTAGATCTGAATTACACCACGTTAATTTTTAGTATTTACGCATTATTCTGTTAAATAACTCATTCTGTGAGTCAAATAACAGATACTCAATAGGGTTAAAAGGAAACCAAATGAATTAATTACGAACTTGTTTATGTAATGCATTTAAATGTACTCTGTTACATAAAATATGTTTTTACCTAGTGTATTTGCAGCTAAATAATAAAAAGAAACAAAAAATTTTTAAAGAATGTTAAAAAAGTTCCAAAGTAATTATAAACACAATTTTTGTGTGAGGAGTTTTAAAAAATGCGTTTCATATTTTAGGAGTGTTTTGAACTTACTCTGTGATATAGTAGCATTATTTTCACTAAGTAGCTATTATTGCTGCATAAAAGCTATTTAATTATGTATTAATGTCAAGTGTTAAAATTAAGCAAGTATCGCACGCATACTTTTACTACATAAAAACACATCTCAGTATCTCTTCTAATATGTTTATGTTTGTATTTAAATTACAGTATATAATTTTGTTAATTGCATATATATATTTTTTAAAATCTATCTGTAATACTTTCTGAAAATAGTCGTGACAAGACTTATATACCCAAGTAGAAACGTAGATATAACCTTATTTAATGGCTATTTTGCGTCCATTCACTACAAGTACACAATTTAAGAAAAGAGGCAGAACCACTACATTTCTCTGCTAGAAAGTTGCAATGGGGAGAGGGTTGTTATAATCATGTGGTAAAATAAAGGGAAATAATAGTAATTTTTAGAAATTACTTAGGTGGTTTTAGGGGAAAGCTATTATAAAGGTACTTGTATAGGCTATTAAAATTTTCTTTTTCTGGGAATCGCAAAAAAATCTATCAAAACGTAGGACTTAATCTTTTTAATGCGGGAAATGAAATAAAACTGAAATGTAGAGAAAAATGGCATTCGTATAATTAAGATTTAAGAAATATACATAAAATTAAAATTAATATTAAATTATATTACTTTTATATATATGCATCCTTTATCTTTGGTGTTAAAATCATTTCTGTCTCTGGTAGAGATACATATAACATACTAGGTACGTGTCGGTACATGTCATAATAAAAAAAGTATAATGAAAGTGTAAGGACAGTGCATGTTCAGCAAATTAAAAACTTTTTTATCCAATTACAGTGTTACATTCCCTTTATTACTTTTCGCTATCCTTCCTTTGATTATGAAAAATAACAATGATACTCCAATTCTTGTTTGAAAAAAAAAAACCCGCACGCACACACATAAAGAGCAATCTACAATTGCTTATTTTTATTGCAATTTTAGGTAGAGAATGTGCGTGTTTTTTTTTAACTTCCTATATAAAACGTATTGAAAAAAAAAGAGCGATGAAAATAATTCTCTAGATACTTAGTTTGATTTTAATCTTTTAAAAAAGTTTTTATAACTATTCTGAAACATCTTTTTTACTCATTTAATACTTATTGATCACCAGGAGTACTTAAGCAGAGATCTGTGATACGGAAAATAAAATTCAACGAATTATCTTTAATTTTCACACACACAAGGATGATTTACAATAATCATGTGATTTATACATAAATGTATATAAAGAATTGAATAATACAGTGTAAATAAACAACAATAGCAAGTTGCATTAATGATTTTTTTTATTCAAGGTAAACAACTATGGTTTTCATGTTGATGTATCTTTCAGATGAAAAATTTTTGCTTGAGTTGATTTTGTTTAAACTGCATCCATGATTATTTTATTGCATTAGCCATTAATTATTTTATGTTCTAAGAAAGAAGTTTCACATACACTACCAGTGCCAGTTTATCCATTGGGCTCTTGGGGGCCCAGGGGCCCGGATAAGCCGGACTTGACCAGATTTTCTGTTTATAAATTTCAATCCGCCAGTCCCAAGGGGGCCCATAGATCTGCACCCAGGGCCCGAAATGAGCTTAAACCGGCACTGTACACTACACTGTATCACTTTTTACTGTGTTTAATGTTTCCATTGTAACTATTACTACATTCGATAAATTCACAATTCGTATGTATGTATATAAATGTTTTACGTATACACATAACTGAAGCACTTCAGGAAGAATCAATCTGGGAGATCACTTGTGACCTTAGTCTTGTAGAAAGGAATCTGTGAAATAAGAAATGGTTACAAACCCCAAATATGTAGAGAACATCTATTCGTTTCCGACAAGTTCTTTTTTCAAAAAAAAAAATAATAATATCGAGAATCGGACATTGATTACGAAAGAATGGCACATTATGTGTTATTCAAAGTATTAGCCATTGCTAGCAACTAATTTTTCCCATCTTCTGGTGACATACGGATATCGCATTGGAAGAAAGCTTTATAATTGAGGTTATCCACCAATCGCGCGACTCATTTCTTGGTATCTTCATACGATGTGAAGTGCAGCTCACGCAGACCATGTGCCATCGATCGGAACAAGTAATAATTGAAAGGGGCAATGTCTGGTGAATACGATGCGTGGGGGTAAGACCTCCCAATTGAATGCTTCCATGTCAATTTTGACCAGTGCTGCAACATATGGATGAGCATTATCTTGCAGAAGAATAATTTTGTCATGTCTGGAGTAGTAGTAGACGTGTTTTTCCTTGAGTTCTCGGCTCATTCTCATCAATTGTGCTCGGTAGAGAGCCCCAAAAAGGGTTTCGTTCGGTTTGTTCAACTCAATACACGGTAGCAAGCTGATCCTTCCAAATACAAAACACGAGCTTTTTCCATGAATTTTCGTCAGCTGAAGCATGACCACGTTATACATATGATTTCGACTTTTTGAGGGTTATCGTATTCCTATTGTCCATCTCCAGTGGCTATGCGATGTAAAAAAACTGTTTTATTTATATCGATCGCTCGCTAGTCTCCGGTCTCGGTGGTAGCGTCGGCCAACACAGGCTCACTCTTTCAATAACGCAGACAGCATAAGCTCCAACAATATTATTTTTATCTAATGGTCCCAATCATTTAATTAATTGATTTTTATTTACTTTAATTTAATTTTTTTCCACGCACACCCACATTTAATTTCTTCTTATTTTATTAAATCCTCTATTATCTCCTTATTTTAAACTACCCCTCAACCATGGCAAACCATCCTCTAATGCTCAACAACAACCTTTAAGATAGGGGATTAAGACCTTTTATGAGATCATGTGCCCTATTAATCATTCAACCGTTCTTTCATTTATGCCTAGTAAGCAGTATTTTACATGTTCAAAATCGGCATTCAACGTTTCTAGGCTTCAGTTCATATGGAACCTAATTTCCTTGTTTTCGAATCATTCCCTATGATTTTATAAACAATGTGAAATTCTTGTAGAGTCCCTTTTAATGTAAGTGCAAACTCTTCTTGCGTTTGGCATCATCTTCCAATAATCTTCCATTACGTTCTTTGTCCTCGACGTCAAACTCACCATTCTTAAACTTTTGAAACCATTCGCAATTTTCACTCACTCAAAGTAACCTCACCATATACTTCTACAAGCAATCGATGCGCTTCAGCTGCAAGTTTCTTCAAATTAAAGAAGGAAATCAAAAGTTCTTGTTCGGCACAAAACTTGTCGTTTTCGCGCGAAAAATATTATGCAATGGTGTTACAAAATCGCTAATATTTCATGGCTATCGTGTTGCCAAATGTCCAACCTTACAATATGACGTTTTACATCTGAAAATTTCAACCATAACTTACCGGTGATGTCATCTTTCGTCAAATGGTAGAAACTTATTTGTACTCCTTATAATACATATCTAAAAATTACGTGGTCCGTCGCCAAAACCCCTCGTGTAGCTGAACAGTGCAACATTAATATTCAATCAATCAATCAATAATACATATCTAACGGGTATTTAAACTTTCAAATGGCCAATTTTAAAAAGAAATAAAAGAAATAAAAAAGAAAAACATTAAAAAAGTATATAAATAATAGAATAAGTATTTCAACTGATTGTGTATAAAGTTAATACAGCTTCATGAAGTTAAGACATTAAATCTATTCTTTCTTATAAATAAATCCTTCATCGATTTATTTATAAGAATTTATATTTTGTTCAAATATAAGCTGGTCTTATAACACCAGAAATTATTTGATTGATCTTTTATTAAAGTAAAAATCTAATGTAACTCGAGGATACTGGAGAAATACCTCGTAATTTTAAGCAACGTTCAAGTGACAAGAACAACATCTGAGGTGGCACCCCTCTCTACAAACTTCCACACCATGCCCATGGGAGGACTTTGAGTCACTATAGATTTAACGTGCATTAGCCCGTCTATGCAAAGGGTCTTCAGTGATACTAAGGCTTGATCTCATGACATGCGCGACATGCTGGCCACGAGTTCGTTGCCATAGCCACTAGATTACCACCCTCTTACTAGCTCGTGACCATAACCATTAGGTTGTCATGGCCACATATTAGGAGAGAGAGGTACGAACTTAGATATTTACTCACCACTTGTGTGTGTGACTGCAATTCAAAATTAAGAAATTCGTATTAACTGACCTTTCTGGTCAGCCAATCACAGAAGCTCCACTCGATACCAACTCATTTTAACTTTTTACATCCAAAACTTTCCTCTCTCCATCACGGACTTCATTGATGCAACCGGATAGACTAGGTTCACCCCGCCCATTCCTAGCACGAAAGTTTTCATCAAGATTTTAAGTAAATATTAGTCAAGATTTTTTCATCAATCTTTAACATTAAATCCTAAATGTAATTTTATTTATATCAAAGTAATTCTTTTTTATTATTTATCTCAATAGTTATATTTTAAATTATAAGTATAATTTTTTTTATTATAAAGAAAAATTGAAAGTGTTTATGATGTCATCTAAAATGTCATAAAAGAAGATAAAGATTGGAAGGAACTAGTTCACCCACCCAAGCCAATGCCAAAAAATTTGTCGCCAATATCCCCACGATGTTAATTTAAAACAATCAACATTTAAAAATGAACGTTTATTTTAAATTCATTCCTTAGATTTTTCAACAAAATCTACAAACAGAATGAGAAAGATTCAAAGTATAACACAAAATTAGTGCTAGATTCTCAGAATTACAAATATTAATTATGAAAGCAGAAATAATTAATTGTCTTTCTCAAAAAAGCTCCTTGGTCAAAAAAGAATGAGCTGGAGATATACTTCGCGAAGTTGCGTTTTTATAGTCACGTACTCTCGCATGTTCTCAGATATTTACAAAGTTGTATAGAAACCATTCAAGTATTCTTGATAGTTTCACTCACATACAATAAACTATTCAATAATTCACTCACAGAGAGTTATTATATGGTTTGAAAATCTTTCAGTAAAATGAAAGAAAGATTTATTCCATGTGGGAATGCGTTTTCAATAGCACGAGAAAAGCTTACACATTCTTTTAAAACGTTTATAGGAAAATGCCATTACTCCAAATGAAAATTTCGATCAAAATTTTTTTTACCTATTTGTATCGTTGCATTTTTCGCTACTCTGATTAGTTTATTTATTTTCGATAAAAAACATTGCGCAATAAAGGAAGCCAACAGATTAAAAGTAAAGAAAGGTAAACAAGAAAAAAATACTTTCTTTCAAAATTTTTGCTGTTCAACGCGTCAACTAACTATAGAAATATCAACTCTTTTGTAAAAAGCTCAAAAATATGGAAATGAGTTGATTAAAGGTCAATTTTTTATCACGCAACTTCAAAACTAAAGATATAGCTCTCAAAGATAGTCATCTATTTATAATCATTTTTCTTTTAATGTATTTATTCAGTGTGTATGCAATTTATTGTACTTTATCAAACGTATTTCATGTGAAAAATATTGACAAACACTAGGAGTACAAAATTGAGAAAAGTTGCATACTTATCGGATTTCGTGAAAAGTACAGAAAAAAATGAAAAACTAATGCCTCCAAACTAATCCCACAATTATTTCTTGGTGTGCTAATTTTTTTGTCCATGAGTGTAACTGTATTGTAATGTAGAATAATCATATAACATAAATTAATAGAAAATATTATATGTAATAATATTCATAAAATGTAATATAATAAATATTAATATATATAATAATATAGTATAATTTAAAAGTAATTATTATGCATAATAATATTCATATGTAATATAATATATAATAATTATTTTATATAATAATACTCATATAATAAAGCAGTAACAATCCTAAATAAAAGATAATAATTTATAAAATAATAATAATTGTGTTATTATTATAAATAAATAACGTAATAATTATAAATAAAGCTAATTACAATTATCTATATAAATAAAAATGTAAATGTGTGTTTGTTCAAAGCCGAAAATCTCCGAAAGTACTTTGAGATAACGTTGTATTTGAATCCGGAAGGGCTTTTATGCACTTAGTATTTCGTAATTCGCTCTAAATTTTTTGAAATTTAATTTTTAAGTGATTTTCCTGTACTATGACGTCATATGATGTCACGTTTCTCTCTGAATTCAAAAATTTATACTTTACATCAGGGGTGTCAAACTCAAAGGCTAACTTGGTCCAAATAAACAAGGGTTAACTTTAAGTGGGCCGCAAAAAAAAAAAAAACAAAAAAAAAATCAATATATTCAGATAAATGATCGAATAATACATTGTAATAAATATAAATAATAGAGCAAGAAAAATTTGTTTACTTCCTGACATTTGATATCTCTTCTCTGCTATTATCTTTCCTCTTTCGGGAAAAATTTTGATATTTATTATATATTCTTGTGTGCCGATACACCGGCCGGACTGCAAAAATGTTCTTAGTGCAGCGCCGGTTTAAGCTCATTTAGGGCCCTGGGTACAGAAGATCTACAGGCCCCCTTGGCACTGGAGGATTGAAATTTACAACCAGAAAATCTGATTTTAGTCCAGCTTATTTGGGTCCCTGGGCGCCCGTCCCAAGCGCCCAATTGATAAACCGACACTGTCTCACTGGGCCTCGAGTTTGACACCCCTGCTTTACACGCAGTATTTTCGGGATTGTTACATATTTTTAATAAAGTTATGTTTATTGATTGCCATAGTAATTTTTTTATGTTATTTGATACGTATTTAGGATTATTTTTCTAATAAATCGTTTTTTTAAGATTATTCTTTCAATAACTCAAATTTTCTATTGTAAATTTGGCAACAATCGGATAGCATTATCGCGGGATGCTTACGATTTTGCTTGTCCATTACATCGTGCTTTTTTCTGTAATTGTAATCTAAATTTGTTTCTCTTTATTAAGCGAAGATGAAAATTATATTTTTGACAATAACATAAGACTGACCGTCTGAACTCTACAAATGAGTAGGGTTCCGATTGAAATTTTCCGCCTTTTTCATCTTTCTCCAGTAATCCTAAATTAAATTAATTAATTATATAATTTTTATGTTTATTTTTTTTGGTACCTAAGTTTTTTTTTCCTTTGACCATTTACCTCAAATCAAAAGACATCGCCAAATGCCGCGATAAGCATTCAATGTTTGGAAACCGGGTTGAGTCCTAGGACAGGGAGGGCGAACCTTTTTGAGAAGTGAGTCAAATTATGTTCACATATTTTTTTTAGTACTGGCTCGTGGGTCACTAATGTCCATTTTCACCAGAGATAAGTTTTGAAAATTTTCAACTGAGTATTTTTATAACTAAACATCTTTAAAATTCAATATGCTTAACGGTTAAAATTGTGCGTGGTTTGATGATTTAAAAAATCTTAGTGGGGTTAAAAAATTTTAAGTGCTTGGTGCAAATGGCAATAAGTTTTTGAATGAACAAGGAGTAACGCAAATTACGTACAATATATATTATGAAATATTATTTATTAGTATATATATATATATATATGGTTATAACAAAATTTATTATAAAGTATTTAATGAAAAATCTGTTGCTGTTTATTTTCAGATAGTTTTTTAATCTACACTATTAAAATCCAATGGTAAGCAAACGTATCTATCTATGTACCTATCTATATGTGTCTATCTTCTCATGAACCGCATGATGCAGAAACTCGTCAAAGATACCAAAAGATCGGGAATGATTCGAGGAAGCCGATTTGACCATTTATATTTCGATATTGCAGTTAGTTGAAAAAAGACGGTTGAGATTCAAAGCATAAAAGGGAAGTTTCATCCTCCCACTGCAGCTTGGTGAGAGAGGCTCATAAGAGTGCTTAAAGATCTCTTAAAACGCACGTTAGGGAATGCAGTCTTGACGTACGGATAGCTTCTCACCGATTTATATGATTGTGAATCAATTGTCAACAGTCGTCCTTTGGCATATGTGTCTGAGGACTCAGACGACCTAGTATCTTCGACACCTGCAATGTTCATGATGAGCAATTCATCCCTGGATGTGTCACTACTGTTTTTAAATCTGAGTAGACTCAAAAAGGGGGGGAGGATGCTGTGTTCCAACCCCGGGACTCATCATCCATTAGGCCATGTGTGTTCTTCTCCCTTGCGAGAGGGGAGAAACTGCTCAACTCCGGTCGAGGGGAGTGTTAACTGTAACCTTTTTTCTCTTTTTCTCCTCACATGGAGGTTAGCAAAAAGCGATGACCAAGTCTCTCTCTCTCTCTACAGATTTATGGCACCCGATTCATCTAATTTTCGTTTTCGTCTACATATTTACAGTGCAATCACTAGCTGTACGTGGTAACTCGGTTTAAGAAAGTACTTCAAATTCTATCGGAACATAAGGCGATGGCTAAGTCTCCAGATTTACAGTGTTATCACTGCACGGAACTGAACGTTGTGGTTGCCTTGTAAACTGTGCATAAGAAGTGCTCGTAATAAAAATTAACTATATTTTTTACAAGCGCCTTAAATTACTATATCGAGAACACAACAGGCATGGCGCCTCATAAGGTGAAACAGAGAAGGTACGATTCAAGTGCTATGGGGATAATAGCCTTTGTTGCTCCATATCCCACAAAACCAAAACTGAACTCAAGTGCTATAGAAATTTCTTTCTAAAAACATAATTGAACATAACCTTACAAAAGTGCATTTTGTCCGAAAAAAGTGCTTTAAATGTGGTTATTTGCTATGGTTCGTCGATTTTTTTTCAATAAACAAAATGTGAGTGAAATTAAATTTTATTTGATATTTTGTAAGCACTTTTCTTTATTTCAAAAACTACATAATTTCATATACATTTGTTGTCATTTGCGAAACTTTGGAACTGTAATGATAAAACTGAAGGCGTTTAAATTGCTTTTGTGTCAATGCAGTGCTTGAAAAATGTAGGTAGATTATAAATAATCCACACAAATTAGAAAATCTAAATAAACCCGCTTAAACAAACAAGTGGTTAGCTAGAAATTGTGAGTCAATTAAACAGCTTGTGTGGGTCATAGGTTCGTCATCATTGTCCTAGGAGGGCCCACTTATGTCGCCAAATTTTTTTGGTGAAATTAATCGACGAGGTTTTTTAATAAGAATGTTTTTTTTCTGTTTTAGACGATTTTTTTTTTTTAATTTTCCTTTGATGTTACTATTGTAATACAAATGGCAAGATTAAGATTTTCTGATGTATATTTTGTGTCATCAAATATTGAACCTTATTTTGTTTTTGATAGCTTTTCAAGATATAAGTTTATGGTATAACTTAAACCGATTCCATTAGTAATTTGTTATGAGAATACTTAAAGTTATTACAGTTTTGGTACTTACATATTATCCCAACAATCGCCAACTCTATTAATAATTCGCCAAGTTGGGAATCTCAATTTCTTATGTGTCATACATGTTGAATTTGCACTCATGTGCTTAGTTTTATATAATGTACTCAATAAGTCGCAATAATACGTAAGTACCACGGTTTGCTTTCGTCAGGGGCATAGCAACCGCTTTACCAGCTGGATCAATGATACGGGTCCCCCAAGCTACACACAGGGGCTCCAATACCTGTTAATAGAATCCCACTAACAGGGCGCTTATATCTGAAAAAGAGCCTCAAAAGAATTTTAGTACAGGGCCCATTCAGAGCTGTTTTGCAGTTTCACATTGTTTTTGTTTTAACCTTTATTCTATTTAAGTGCAGTCAATCAGCTTCTGTGCAGAAAATTGAACTTAGGTCATCATACTGGCCAAGCAAAAGCAATGTAAGGGGTAATTGCATATCAAACTGAAATAAGCATCAGCAGAACAGACAAATGGCTCAAATATGTTTTGAGGAAGCAGGTTGTCACAAGATTTTAATTATTTTTTCAAACCATGCCTTCGCATTGATAAAGATAGTTCAGCTCTTTTAATGTCAACGTTATTATTGTATTTCGTTTTTTACTTTATTTTTAAGCTCAGGTTATCTGCTTGAGATAATTTTTATGCATATAACACTAATTTTAATTCTGTATGCTGTGGATTTTTCTGCAAAGTAGTTAAAATTTCTATAAGTTAGGATGATACTATTAAATTGTGTGCAAAAGATCTATTTAGAGTGATTTCAAAATCACGCCACAAACCAGTAGCTTACTGATTGAAATTTTCTGCCTATTTTATTTTCTCCAGTAATCCTTAATTAAATAATTCAATATATGATTATTTTTTTGGTACTTACCGTGTTTTTTTTTCTGTTGAACATTTACCTCAAATCAAAAGACGTCTCAAATGCCGCAGTATGCATTCAATAATGGGAAACTGTTCTGTGCATGTTGGAACATAATATTTTGCTGCACTTGGCAACATTTTTGGCGAAAGTATCGAGATTTTGTTATAAGTATGGGTTTTTTCCTTTGTTTTAGACAATTTTTTAAATTTCATTTGATATTACTATTGAAATACAAATAGCGAAATTAAGATTTTCTGACGTGTATTTTGGATTTTCTTGGAACTGTTTATGGTGATTTAATCAAAATATTGAACCTTATTTTGTTTTCAACAGCTTTTTTTAGATTTAAGTTCACTGTAGCATTCTGATAGGCTTTACGGTTTTGCTAATATATTATAAACATACTTTTCAGGTAATTTTATGCTAAATTGATTTGCCTCTTTGGTAAGCAAAGATTGTCATAATTTTTTTTAACTATGCCTTCACATTGATAAAGTTAGTTCAGTTCTTTTTAGGTTAAAGTTAGTACACTCGCCTCTTTTTTTCCCCATGGTACACTTGTTCCTTAGAAAACCCTGCAAAAAAAATCGTTTTTAAAAAATATTTATCCCCTAAACCATAATAAAAAAGTAATAATGAAAACCATGTTACATATTTATAAAACAAAAACAGTTCATTTTTATTACAAAAAAATTAAAATTAGTGTTTTTCATGTTATTAAAACCTTCTTCACTTTCAAGTGATGGTTAAATTTCAAAACACAACTGATTTTTGTACTACGAAACTTCCACTTTTGGTGCATGCTGGCAAAATGTTTTTCAACGAGCATTTAAAATCAATTAGTATTACTGTTTGATAGCAAAAGAAGAATGTGTAATATAATCCATAATCTCTCGTGGACTTTCTCCATACTTCCATAACAGTCAAATTTCTTTCTTCCACAAGTCTAAAATACATTGAAACATTTGCTTTATGTAGTACATTTTCAATACTGCTCTAATACACTGATTTTACTGGAAATTTCACCATCGAATTAAAAAAAAAAGACATCAACTTTTAGAACTTTATTAAAATTATTTATTACATCCTACAAACAACTGAACACTTTTACACAAAATGCAATTATACTGAGAAACAAAGTGCCATTAAGTACAACAAAATAAAGAAAAAAAAGTGATTATAAAAATTAAGTATTCCCTGAAAATGTAGAACAGAGGTGGGCAGACTTTTACATGGTACGGTCTACTTCTAATTTTTTTCAAGGTGTGGCATAAGTGTGATGAGCTAAAAAAAACTCAATAATATTTGTATTATAACAATAATAAATACAAAATATGTACTTGCGTACATAACTACATTAAAAAATCTTTACTTTTTTAAAATTATGTTTTAAGGCTGTTTTCGCCATATGGGTAAAATCCTAGGAGACAAACCGAAAAAAGCGCCAAGCCAGAACAAGATGGCGCCAAGTGAACCCGACAATGGCGCCAAGTAAATATAGCGGGATAAGGTGGATGCGTGATGAAAATATATGTAAACAATACAGAAATTAAACATTTAAGATGAAAAATATAAAAACAGCACTAACTTTCTTACTGCTGATCTTTTCCGAGTGGAGGGTACAGCGTAACAACAAATTTTAAAAAAGCCTTGAAGCT
>BMAV01020129.1:0-13450 GCA_019973955.1 Trichonephila inaurata madagascariensis
TCACAATAGTTTTCAATCAAAGCAAAGTTTTATGGTCTTGAAAGTATAGACTTTCTGCAGTGGCGTAACATACACCCCCATATTGCAGGGTGCCCTGGGTCCTAAGGGGCCCAAAATGCCTGACAGTCGCCAAGTACCTACCTTTTGTAAAATCCAACTTGGATACCCAAAACCTGACTTAGTTCTCTGTTATGCCACTGCCTTCTGCACTATGTTATAAGATAAATCGGTACTTACATATTATGGTAACAACTGCCAACGTTCAAGATAACTCGCCAAGTTGGCAATACCAATTTTGCATGTGTTGTGTGCGCTGAATTGGCAATTTCATGTGTTTTGTTTCATATTATGTTACCAAAAGGCTGTGATAATGTGTAAGTACAGTGATAAATCTAATTTAAACAATGCACATCAATTATTAATAAGACAAAATATCCATTAAATCTTAGTAGTTAAGTAGATTTAATTTTTATACTTAATGTCTAATACCGAAAAGTAAAATTCATTCTTGAAATATGTTATGCTCAATTTTACCAACTAATTTTACTCATTTTGTAATTTCTGTTCCGTTAATTTTGATTCTTTCAATATTGGAAATTGAAAAGAATCATAAAATAAGTGTATTGAAATTGTTGAAACTCTTAAATAATTTCGGTATGGGAACTTTTAAAACATTTTCTATAACTTAATTAATAAGCTAAAAAAGTACTTTAAAAGTTTCAAGAAATTGATCTCCACAAAAGATTAATAATTGTCAACAAAAACTCTTATTTTGTAAACTTGCCTTTCTCAAGACAGTCGCTCACAACATGCAAGCCATTTTAGAATTCAGTATGAAAATAAAATTAAAATTATTCCAAACTAGAAAAGGAATACTTCAATTATTTGCCTATAAATAAATGCACGAAAAAATAAAGTAATTTCTGTGTGGGTTTTGAAAATGTAGTAAAATTTAAATAAATCCTGAATCTTTTAAGTATTGATTTGGATTCAATGTGGGTTGTCTAAAATTGTATTTATTCCCACATTTAAGGCACCTTCTACTAACAGTGTTAGTTGATTAAAAACTTAATACTATGTTCAGTCCATAAAACCCTATTCAAACATGTTAGTGCTGCAATTCACACAAGCATATTCTACTGCAGAACAATACTACTACTACTGCAAACTTCATGTGACATAATGATTACCGCTAAACTCAGACATAGTCTATTTTTCTAAATTCTCTTGTCGGATCTGTGGAATGAAACATCATTCATTGCTTCATTTTACCAAAACAGCTGAGAATTGATTCAGGGGTCACCAGATTATTTAATTTCTCACAAACTCTTTGATTCAAAAAGTGTACTTTTGTGCCTAATACTGATGCAAATTTCAGAGAGAACATCGAGCTCTTTTTAGTGAAAAATATCATTCACTTTATTTCTTTCGCATGAAATATTTCAAACTTAGCTCTTCCAGATTTCCTTCAGTTGGCTACATTTTGCACACCAGGCCGTATCGACGCACTGATAGGATGCAGATTCCAGATTCTAAAAAATGACGCATTTAAGATTAATTTATCAATCAATAAATGATAGTTTAAAAAACTAAAATTGCACGCTTTTATTGTAGATCGAACTAAAAAATGAAAAAAATAAATTATAGTTTAAAAAAACTAAAAAACACGCTTTTATGTTTAATCGAACTAAAAAGTTAAAAAATAATTCTTAATATAAGAATAAAATGATTAACGAGAAAATAAATACCTTTTGGGTAAAAGCGTGGGGTGCCTTATATCAATTGTTATAATTTCTTGCTAGTTCTCTATTCCGAAATGTTGAATTGGTGTAAAAATGTAGTACAAAGTACACCAGATGCGTTTACCACAATGACAATTAATTTTCTCATTAATCCTTTTATTCTTATATTAAGAATTATTTTTTTACTTTTTAGTTCGATTAAACATAAAAGCGTGTTTTTTTTAAACTATAGTTTATACATCTAGCTATTCCTTAACATGCATGTATTGATATCTGCTCTTATTGAAACAATTGTTACTTTTTTATTTTTTATAAAAGTGAGAATAAAAGATTATGGATTTTAAGGAAATTATTAAGTTTGCTTTCGAAATTAAACCGTAAATGTGTTTTTAAGACTTTGACTGCATGTTTTATTTTAAGTTTTTATTACTTTTAATCTTTTTCTTTTATCTTAGGGATGCTAATAAAAATCCTATTTTTCTTCCTTAAAGGTAAATGTTAAACATTACATTTTCGAAAAATGATTTAGGTTTTCTTAAATTTTTATTAATAATCAAAGAATTCACTTTTTGCTTAATTTAATTTTTTGCCATATGAATTCTTCCGAAAGCTTTCTTTTTTACATTTACAGTGTATGTACAGTGAAAACGGTTTTACAGATTTCACAGAAAATTTTATCTGTTCCCATACACAATAGAACGACGTTTATCCGAATCATTTGGGACCGGATACCGTTTGGATATGTGATCGATCGGATAACCAAAAACCGGATGCGATCCATGCAGTATATTAAACCGTACACTATACAAATATTGAAAATCATCACATGCGGGAAACGTGCTTGAAGAAAAAGCAAAATAGGTACAAAATGTCGCAATTTTACCTTTATTGTGGAAAATAATCATTTATTTTTCGATGTACCATTGAACACTTTCGCTTTTTCGCTGCAAGGTCTCCAATTCTCTTGAGCAGCAGTAGCTGAGTAGGACAGCATTTTGATTGTTGTTCTTACCACTCCATAGCTGTCTCTAACTCAGAAAACGCGCCAGCATTTGATGGACCCTTGCTACTTTTGTTGTTGTCCTCGTCTTCATCCGTTTCATCATCGACAGGCTCGGATTCTTCTTGCACGGAAGTCACAACCTCATCATCATTTAGCATTTGAAATCTACAGTCTTCTGCATCGCATGACATCCAGGTTTCTACATCTTCTTCATCGCATTCTTGAAATCCTGGAATCGATTGGATACAGTCAGTAATCTCCTCCCTGTGGTCGTTATTGAAGTCTTTCTCGCCTTTTAAATCTGGCCAAAGCTTATTCCATGCATTTTTCATTCTCTGTCTTTCGAGCGAATCCCACGCTACGGCTGACATGTAGCAGACGTCCTTCACCTCGAGCTTTCCAACAAAAGCAGCAATACTTTCTTCGTCGTTTTCTGCAAAAAGTCACTTTTAACCTCACGCGAAACAACTGTTGATCATTGCACTGTTCGAAAACATATTCATATACAGTACATGTAGTTGACAGAAAAAAAACTGATCCGGATATTTTGATGATCCGGATAATAAACATTCGGATAAATGACGTTCTACTGTCAGGGCCGGCTCTAGCAGTTTTGACGTCCCGGACAAAAACGGAAAATGCCACCCCTCTCTCCAAAGATAAAAAAATAATAAATGTGTGTGGGGGGGGGGTGTCCTAAAAATACAAAATAATTCTAAATTAAGCACATAATCACCCATTATGATTCACTGGCGTAGCTAGTCCTGATTGGGCTCTGTAGCCAAATTCCTTGCGAACTTTTTGACGAGGGAGGCTTTACATTTTACGATGTTTTGCTTACACATTTCGACCCTGAAACTTGGGTGGGAGGGGGATAATACGCCCCTATTATTATATCAAACGAGTAAAATATAAGAGTAGAAATAGCCTATTTCAGCAGGCCAATTTCTTCGTAAAAGAGTCTACTGATGGTTAGGATCACAAGCGTTTTTATTTTAACTTATAGTAACTACACTTAAGACTAAAATAAAACACATCTTCTGTGTCACTAAGATACCTTAAATAAAATACCAAATTCACACCCAATAATATTTCAGAAAAAATATCAAATTTTTTGTAACGTAAAAAATATTTTTCAAATTTGATTTAAATGCTACCCTTAAAATTTGCCACCCCGGACAGGGGTCCGGTTTGTCCTGCCCTAGAGCCGCCCCTGCTACTGTATTTTAAACTCATTTTACGATCCAGTTTCGTTTAGATGCGATTCATGGTTTTTTACCTACATCACAATCAAGGCGGAATATCTGTATTTTCAATCCGATTATTTTCCCATTGATTTGTCTGTTTTTTAATTATGAAAGCAATAATTTTATGAAATGTTTTTGAGCCAGTCTCAGAGGATAAGGCTCTGAATTACACACACAGGTCCCTTATATTAGACATTAATTTCAGAATAACATTTCTGGAAAGTGTTGTCATCTAGATCAGTGTTTCGCAACCCCCGGTCCACGGACCGGTACCGGTCCGCACAAGAAACATTATATTATTTCTCTTTTATTTACTGTGGTATATTTTTCTTAGGTTTGGGCTACTTTTTATGAAAATCACTTAATATTCCTTGTTAAATCACTTTATATTTATTTTTTAGTGTAGGTATATTTTATTCAGAAGTCACACGATTAAATACAATAAAACTAAAATTGTTAAATCAAAACAGTCTAAATTATAAATAATCAACATCCTCCCCCTCAGTGGGCCGCGGTAAAATTAACAAACGTTGACCGGTCCGTGGAGATTAAAAGGCTGCGGAGCGCTGATCTAGATCATATCTGGACAGCAATTGTGTTTTCTTTTTTTCCTTCTTTGCGATAGACAATGAGGAAAGGGCATATATTTTCTGTGCTATTTCGCTCTCGCTTTCTAATTACTCTAAAAAAAATTCAATTTGTGCCTATGCGATTGATTTCTCCTATAAATGTTATTGTAAGTCATGACGATTTGTTTTCTCTTTCGTTTCCAGAGTGGATTTAGATTTGCACTTTATCAGTATTGTGAACTTGTAGACAGTAACGAAACATTTTCGTGGTAACTATAAAATGCAAAGATTTATCATTTTTTTTTTTTTTTTTTTTACATTTTCTTAGACTTTTTTTCTTTTGAAGTTTTGAATGCCATATGTAGTCACTCGACTCTAAAATGGTTTGTCGGCTAGTTCCAATGATGAATAATAACTATCCGTGGTAAGATTTTATTTTAACGTACGTCTCACACTAAAGCAACACGAGTTGTTTTGGTGACTGACCATGTAATTTTGAACCTCGGTCAAGTGACGAGAATTAGACCTGCGCTGGCATCTCTCAATCGAAATTTCTCCACCCCCGCCAACGGGAGGATTTCGAGTCTCGACAAATTTTGCATGCATTATCCCCTCTATAATTATTTAGTAGCCTTATTTGTCTTAAGATCCACATTCAGATCAACTTGAGAGAAAATACATAGATTTAAAAATTCAGGTTTTAGAATCGTGTCTTTGTTTCTACATAAATAAATCTTTTCTCATATGAAAAATATTTTTAGTCTGCAAATTTGTTCAAAAACTGAACGTTCAGAATCAAATGTCAAATTGAAAGTCACAAATTGTACCGCTAATGTTGCGACATGAAGCAAAGCTGTGTATAGGGCCAAGGTTCACATAAAAATTATTTTTTTAGCCATATTGAAGGAATACCTGCGTTTTACTTTTATTTATTATTTCAATAAATATATGTGTATCTAAAAGATAATTAATACCCCCAAAAAAAGATGCACAATTTTAATTTTTATATATGTTAAAAGAACTGTTACATTTTATACTGCTTATATTTATGTTAATAAATATCTTTAAATAATGCATGATTAATTCATAATAAAACTCTGAAATTCGTATTACTAGCTTATGTTCCCTTCCTAACTCTACATGCGGTGCCGCAGGAATAGAAATATTTCAAATATTTTATATAGTGTGGCACACTGAATTGCATTGGTAGACTGATTTGACACACCCCAGCTACGAGGTTGCCGACCCCTGTTCTAGAACATAACAAGACAGATCTGAATTTGTGTGTGTATCAGAATAATTAGAAACATCTAACTATAAGGTAATATCGTGGATATTGTTATCCATTATTAGCCCGTTTGACCACACCACAGAAAACAAAGTAACAAAAAAGTGATCATGAACAAGAGTTCCAAGTATTTTTCACTACCGGGATTAAAGAGCGGACCCAAAGAGCAGGGGTGGGATCAAAGAGGACTCTTCAATGACGGAACAAGCAGCGCCATCTGTTGAAGAATAATAATACTAAAAGCTTTCATTAAATTTAAGAAATCCGACACATAAATTTTCAAAAAAAAATTAGCGAATTTCCCTTTTTATAATTTCTAAAAATTCAAATATTTCTGTTTAAAAATGATATATGATATGAAGAAATACGATAATTAGAAGTATTTTTATTTATTTTTTAAACGAAGCTACTCCTTGACGAGCATCGAATGAGCTCTGCTAGGAGCACCTATGTTTCTCCTTGCTTGAGTTTCTGATGAGCGTGAATACATATGATGTTCAAGTGGAAAAATTAGATTGTATTGGGCATATCCAAAAAAGTATGGGTACACGTCTCTTGGATCTTAAAAGCAAAAACAAAGAAAATAGATGGAAAAGTGGTCGTAACTACTCGCCCATATTTTATCTACACAGCATGAAAACTGCTCTTTGTGTTGTTCATTTTCATCTTCTGGCTTCAAACGAGAGTCCTCAATATGCACTGTGTCCTGAGGGTATAAATTCATGGTGGTAGTTTCAAAAGGCAGAAGCTGAATGTAACAAAAGTCATCATGATCATAAACACATACACACGTGATATATGCCATAATGAATTAAATGAAGCCCATTTTTAGAGATCTAGGGGATCCTATGTTATTAAGAAAATGTTTACATGGAAAGACTCGGAACCCAAATGAGTCAGTTAATAACACCATATGGTCAGTGATTCTAAAATTTACATTTGTGGCTCAGTTCAATATTTGTGTGTGGAGCCATGTAGTTAAATTAATTATCTTAAAACATTGTGATATTGAACCAAGTTATAACTGTGCATCATGCTTTAAAAAATAAGATGCATGTAGGATTCGTGTAGCCCAACGAAAGTATCTTGAGATCCCAAAAATAAGTTAAATTGTTAAAAATGACAAAAAAAATTAGAAGAGGAATTTTTTTTATTTATTTATTTTTATTATTATTATTATTATTATTTTTTTTTTTGTAGACGCAGAGGGTAAAGAAAATGCTTCATATGCTTCTGGGAAAATACTAAAAATAGTGAATGCTCAAAAATTACAAATTTTTACTTTAAAGCCTATTTTCTTAAAATGTAATATTTTTCACTTTATATATCTTTTTTTCAAAAACTACTTATTATATAATCCTAAAATTATCAGTGACCATACTTTTAACATGTTTACTTATTTTAATATAGGGAATTAGATATATCTAGCAAACGTCTTTAGATAAGGCTTTTTTAAATTAAATTTTAGGAGGAAAAATTGGACATTTTTAAAAAAATTCATAATTACTTTAATTTTTAACAAAAAGACAAAACCCTTGGTTACAGTTTTCTTAATAGTACACATAGCCTATTGTAAAACTTTTATCTTTTAGAAATAAGTAGTTTTTGAGAAAAAGGTACATAAAATTACGCAATTTAAAATGGGTTCCTATGGAACCCCTTAAAGGTACATGCAAATCTAAACTGGGAGGCAAAAATACCGATATCCGCAAGCCGTTCAGAGGCGATCCAGATGTCGCCAGTATTAGAACCCCAAACACTGTACGGGCAAACCAATTAATGTCGGGGTTGTGGGTTCGAGATTAACGTTGGATGCAATTTTTCATAAGGAAAAAAATATTAATATTTTCTGTATGCAATATATATTTTTTCTGTAAGCTCTCAGAACTTATTCACAAATTCTGATTATATTTTTCAGACTTCAAAAACATTCTCTGTTTGTAAGTCAGTAATTTTTAGTAAGTAAAATCTCCCTTCCCTCTCCGCATGTTAAGAAAAACTAAATGCTTCCGAAGTATTAGTTGATGAATATTTGGCATCAAAGCAAAACATCATAGTCACAGTGATTTTCCTTCAAAAGTTCTAATGAGGGTATGTTTAATCTCATTAAGTTGTCTTTTTCAAGTTCTCTTACATTGGGATCCTTTTGTGTCTTGAAAATCGAAAAAAATCTATTAAAAGTTTTATGAACAAATTTAAAAATAGATTTTCTTATTTTAACTGGTATGATGAATGTCTAGTGATTTCGATTTTTTCTCTAAAATGCTGTTTCGAATGGCTAAACTGAGCTGCAGAATGGGAATGCAAAACGTTAAACATTCTTCCTTTCATGTTTTATTAAGCATTTATATCTTCCATTCCTTTTTTTTATTATTATTAATTTTCAGATATTTCAAACTTTATGAAGTCGGTCCATCTAATTTTTAAATTTATAACTTAAAAATTTCTTATGAAAAAAATCACAAAATAAGTATAATACAATTTTCTATTTATTTAAACTTGGTAAGTATATATTTTTATCTTATTACATTTTAAATCGCGAAGTGCGTATGTGTGTTTATATTAACACAAATGTAGTGATTAAAAAATAATTTTTTTGAATTTAAACTTACTGCTAATTTTTTTTCATGCATAAAAAATTGAAAATTATTTTTATTCCCGAAGTTGATATTATAATTATGCAAGTTAAAATAGCTTTTTTAAAGTGTGATTTCATATTTATTTTAAAGAACCACTTAATGTTAAATATATTTTTTTTATTTCTTAAGTTTTGAAATTATTTTTCATTTTGCGACTGAATTAAACAAGTAAGTTAAGCTAAGAAATGTATATTTTACAGTGCTTTTTTTAAAAAAAATTTCAACCGCGTTGTCTACTTACACGTGTACAAAGAGAACAATTGACAAATATATATTTATTTTTTTAATTCTGGGTTTGATTTTTTTTTCTCCCATTTTTATAAACTTTAGTAAAAGAGGAAAAATCTGCAAAATAGTAAAGATATGAGAGAAAATTTCCTTATTTTCACAACGTACGTAAAAATTCAAAAAGCTTTAGATCCAAATGTTATTTTGGGTTACACACTATAATACTATTAATTATTTTGATCAATATTTCATAAGCTGCCATAAATATTATTTAATCAAAAAGTGATTTTAAAAGAAAAATAAACAAATTTCCAATTAACAGATTATTAAACTTTATCTTTTATAATGTAAATCTTTTGATCTGACTTAATTTTTTTTTACAATTCATCACAAATCTTTTACTAAATGCTATTTAATTCCTAATAGGCAAATAACTATTTTTTTTTTTTTTTGCTAAACTTGCAAATAATTTTTCTAAAAATTAATTACAGCGATTTAAGTTATAATCAACCAATAAATTTCTGAATCCCCTTTTAGAGTAGATCTGAGAAAGTGTATTACACGAAAAATATTGCACTATTATGTTTACCTAAAAGTTAACAGAACTGTGCTTCAGAAATTTATAAGTAATTGTAATTAAAAAAATATTATAACTATCTTAGAAATAAAAAAAATTAACTCATCATTATTAATTATGAAGTCATGTTTAATTCTGAAATCCTCACAGAAGTATGCAGTTATTTAAGCTAAATATACACACACACATTTCCACTATCGTAATCTTATCTAGGTGAGAAAGATTTAATTTTTTTTTTTTACCAGCAATCCTGCATCTGCAATTTTTTTACCAGCAAGGACTATTCGCATTATAATAGTACATCAGATAGATCTTTGTTGTCAGTCAGTAGGAAATTATTTGATTGCAGTTGTAATTAAAGTATTATTTTTTCTGTCTTTGAAACGATAAAATAATTTTTTTTTGATTTTGGAGAACATTCTAAAGTAGGGATCTGTAGCTGCGGCGTTCCAAGCCAATCTACCAAAAGGTTTCAGGGGGCCACACTGTAGTAAATATTTGAAACAATTTGAGATTCCCGCGATAATGCATACAGAGTTAGAGAACAGAGATCAAGAATACAGATTTAGGGTTTTATTATATATTAATATTTTGCACCATTTAAAAATATTGATATAAAAATAAACAAAAAATATACGTATTCCATTTCAATATAGTTAAAGCAAAAAAGAAATATTTTAATGTGACTGTTTTCCCTGCACCACTCAAATGCATATCTCAATATCAGTGGCATAATTTGTGACTTTCCATTTGATACGACTCTGAACGTTCAGTTGCGTAATAACTTCTTTATGGACTCGAAATATATTTTAGATGAGAAGAAATTTGTTCTCACATGGATATGTAGAACCAAAAGCGGAAAGCAGATTACATACAGTTTTCTTCAAACAATTAAACCTCTCCAGAAATGATACCCAAAAATTTGAAATAGCTGTCAAATGTTCTTGAGTTTTATCTCTTTCAGATTTTTTCGTAATTCCGTAAATGTTGCTTTCCATAATTATGAAGTTAGTCCAATAAGTTTCATTTCAAAATTATTTACCTCCATCCCCTCAAAAATTGACAAATTTGTTGAGTAACGAAGAGTACCACTGAGATTTGTACCGAGCGCCAAATGTGGTAAACGCAGGGACGTCATAAGACTTTTTGAGGCCCTGGGCCCCCCTTGGCCCCTATGCAAAAGTGCAAAAGTAAGCTCTACCTGTGATCTTTAAGTAGACATTTTATAACATACATAGTCAAATACTCATACAAATGGTAATTTGAAACAAATAAATGAGCACGACTTACAATCTCACAAACTGGCTCGACCAATTGTCACCTTTCGACTAAATGAGCTGAATGATTGTTTATGGCATTAGGCCTAGGCCTTGACATGGACAAGGGTCTTCACATAATAATACAGTCTGCTCAGTTTTTCCAGCTGACATGCAATTTGAAATTCTTTGTTTTCCGGAGAATATTTGACCATTTAAGTTTTTTTTTTTATCCGGATTATAATCTTAATAAGAATGAGTTGAGAACGAAACGAGGTCCCTATCGATGACAAAGTCCTGAGCCCAGGCCCATACCTTAAGACGTCCCTGGGTACATGTGCCATAGGTTGCCGACGCCTGTTCTAAAGCCTTCATGGGAAGATTCAGGTATTTTTCATATCGCTATCCCGTCCAGGTGAGAAACTGTATATGGCATTCTGAACCATAAAAGTATATTATTCGTATGAATATCACATAACCATTAATCTACTAGTCCTTCAGCAGGATAAAAAAGAAGTCGAAACATCCCATTCTATATGAAATACCAAACGACAATAGAGACTAGGCATGACGTCCAAAGGGCCTCTACCGAAAGCATCCTCCCTACAAAAGAGAGACACCACCGAATCTTCTTTTTGTATGGTGGGCAGATTCACACCCGCCTCCCGAATTAGCGGGCTTTTTCCTCTATGGAAGAAAAGAGGCCCATCTTTCATGTTGGCCGACCCCTGCAGAGGGCCCTAGGTCCCAGGAGGCTTCTTTCAGTCCCATTGTCGTCCCTGTCATCAAGACTTCCCCCTTCAGTGGGAGAGGCAGATGCGCCTCCATTAAAAAGCTATAAATTTATTAGAAGCTAGGATATACTGTGTCAGTGCTGCAAGGCGTGATGTTTTTCACGGAGTTAATCTCTCTATTGTTGAGGTATAAAATGTAAAGTCGAACGCTTATCAATGAACTTTATAATTAATGAGTTGAGTATATTTTTTGGTAGTTGGAGAGAAAATTGGGGCAGGGATTTATTTTACATCGCTCCTTTTATATATATATATATATATATATATTTTAACGAGAGATATATATTTACCAGCCGTTACCTATCAACTTCACTGGATGTTTCATAATATTATACATCTATATATATATATATTTTTTTAAGTTATTTACTTATAAGTCAGCATTAAGTTTCCGATTGTATTCAGAAACATTGTTACATCCCTCGCCTCTTGATTTAAAAAAGGACAGAACTTGAATTTCTAAATAAAATTATATTTATCTTACACGTCCCCGTAACTCCCTTTCCATCCTTTCTTTGAGAGCCGATTTCTTCAAAATTCGTTCTTAGGAGGTCTTTTCTCAATAAAAGAAACATACTTGAGAAATTTCATGCCTGTAGTTCAAAAAATGGGTTTTGAGGTATAACACCTCCCATAGGGAGTCCATTCCCAAAAAACCTTCTTTTAGTAGATCTTTACTCAGCAAAAGAAACACGCCTGTCAAATTTCAAGTCTGTATGTTTAATAGTTCCGGAAAATTTCTGATAAGTGTGGGCTTTGTGTGTTACTTTTTTGCTACATATATATAACTGGAGATTAACTCAATGAAATGTGCAAGCGATTTACTGCCTTGCAAAATGTGTGTGAAAGGTTTTTCTACTGAGATAAAAATTTCCTTAGAATTTTGATAGTGACATATTAATGAATCATCTTCATTAAAATTTTAAAAATTAGTGATAGAAAGTGTGTTATTATCAATATTCATGTCATGCGGCCTTAAAAACATTTAAAATGCTTATTTTGCTTCCATGTTGACAAGCAACAAATCACTTTAAACAATTTCAACATTGCCTTTAACTGAAATTTAATCTATATTTATTAAATATAAAATGTCACACGCAAGCAAGGTACTAAATTATTATTTTTTTTCTTTATGCACAATATTCGTACTTATTTTTACAACTAATCTTTAATTTTCTCTATATTTACTATTTTTTTATTAATTCTCTCTATATTAAGCTCAGTCATATTTGGATCTTTAATGTTGCTATATAAATCAAATTACTTATCATTATCTCCTAATTTTTGCATAGTCTTTTTTAAAGAGTATTTGTCGCGTGGGTACCTCCTCCTTATGTTGGTTGAAAGTTCACCATTCTTGTATCACGATATTTTTGATTTTGTCGATTTTCATTAACAAAACACAGTAAAAAACTAATTATTGAATAAATAATTAGCATTAATTAATAAAATTAATCATTAATAACAAATATTTAATTAAATTTTACGTATTATATACTTAGAATTGTAACCAACAGGAAAAAAATCAAGGGCTTTGGGGGGGGGGCCCGGACCCCTAGGACACCCCCCCTTGTGTGCGCCACTGGTTACATACTTTAAAAAGGATAAATATTTTCACCAAATGCTCCTAACCAGACCTATAATATTAAAAATGCATCTCCTCTTTTATTAGACTGCTAAACCATAGTTCGAATCTCGACCCTTACAATTATTATGACATGGAATGATAATAATTATTGTATTTTACGTTAGATAAAGCCTCAAAATGGTAAAGAATCTGGAGAGTTCAGATCTCACGTTCGTTAATTTGTAAGGATGTTGCTTCCGCGCCTAGAAATGCAGGAGAAAGGGAAGGAAGACTAGACATGTTCAATATTACTTAGTTTATTTACAACACAAGCAACACCAGTTCCATCAATCAAAACTAAGAGATGCACCCAATTAAAGCAATATGTAGACACAAGAGTATGAGAAGACTTTAAATACCAATACATTTACTTCAGGTTCGAATAAACTGCCTTCCTAGCAATCTAATCAGTATTCAGTCTCTAGTGACAAATCGCCACCTTAATTATTACAATTATCAAATACTAAATATTTGCGTTAC
>BMAV01020129.1:22678-42596 GCA_019973955.1 Trichonephila inaurata madagascariensis
ATATATATGTTTACATAAATAAAAATACCAACAGTGAAATATGAAAAGTTACAGTGGTATCTATGAATCTTAATAAATTTACACAAAAAAATAACAATTAATGATTAATGTTATAACAAAATTTTACTCTTATGTGAATACAAAAATATTTTATACTGTAACTTTTTAAGTCAAATGATAAATAGGGATTTAATTTATGCTTTTATACTTTTTATAATATTTCTATGTAATGCAATAAATTGTTAAAACTATATAAAAACTACAATAATTTCATAAATTTAATTTAATCGTGATTACATACATTATACAATACTTATACATTAATTAGATACCGTTCCTTCTAGAATGAATATTTAATTTTTGTATTTCTCACTATATGTGGAAAGCTCCTTCTAATAAACTAAAGTATGAGATGCAACACTACTCTGAGTATAGACTCTAAGCAAAAATATTAATTAATCAACAAAAGTTTTTTTTTTTTTTTGAAAAAACAGGGTTATAATAAATTTGCTTTTCATACTTGAAGAGAAATTTATATTTTTTTAATCACGCTTTACTCAAAAACTATAGCATACACTTGAAAAAAAAACACAAACTGGAGAGTTCGTGATATACAATAATTATTTAAATATATATATATATATATAAGTGTTTTAAACTTAAACTCACACAGTGGCGCAACAGCCCATGACAGCCAGGGCCTACAGTGACCACTGGGGTGCATGAGCAGATGTTCCGATCAGGTGGTCAGTCTGAAGCGAAACCTCCAGTGTTTAAGTCCTCAAGAAAGCTTGGTACTCATTTACCAACCCACTGCATTAGGGATGAAAGGCTGAGTCGACCCGGGAATAGAACCCGGACCTGTGGTGTGGAAGCGCGATACACTACCACTTGACCACTGGGCCTTCACACATAAGTGTTTTAGTTATATTAATATTCACCTGTAACCTGTGTGCTTCGAAATTTTTTTTCAAAAAAATATTTGTATTTTTCAGAAATTGTTTTATGCTATCAGTTAATTAGAAAAAGAAGAAGAAAAGGATACCTTATATTTCTAAATATAAGTTGATCCTTGTATAAGCCAAAAAAGGTTTTTGCCTTCAAAAATTTATCCAAAATTCGAAAATCGTATATAAACCAAATTGGGGGAAAAAATTCTTGGTAATTTTCAAATACGTTGCCAAGTGAGTAAAACGGGAGGGATATTTTCCAATAAAATTGCTTTTAAGTAAAATGCCAACGACATATTTATTTTTGTTAATCCTATCTGAAGCTACACATTCTTTTTCCCATTCATATGTTATCTTGTGCACTATCTGTCTTGTGTTACTCTCTGTGCCATTTTTGTTGCTGTTGTTTGGAAAAAAAAGAGAGAAGAGAAATTCATAAACGGCAAGTGATCGTCGATCTATGTTTAATGTCCTGAGGAAAAACTCGCCGCTTGGTGAACAAATAAATTCAGACAACCCAATGAGGGAATGTAAGCTCTTATAACTATATACGGAACCTCGAGTTCTGATGCTAACATTGAAGGATTTATGTGAATTTTTCTTTCATTTTAGAATAAGAGTTCCATTGAAAATATGCACAAAAAAAAGTTTTTAAAATTAACATTGTTTGCTCAAGGCTTACTGAATATGTTTATAAAAATTACAATATTTTGTTACATTTATGCTTATTATGTTTTGTTTTATTTATGTTTATTAAATTTATGTTTACATTTTCGTTAATTTTTATAAAGTTATGTTATTTCCAAAATTACGTTTTTTTTTCGACATTAAAGGATCCGTTTAGAAACCGAACCATTACTTTGACTATAAAAAAGTTCAAAACGTTCTCAATTTATACACGAAAATATACGATAAATAGTAAAAATTTAAAGAAAAAAAATCTGTGATTGCAGATTAATTATTTTTTTACTAGAAAATAATGAAAATTTTTATGTTTTCAAAATTCTCTTCTGAAATGCAACCTGCCTTTGTTTATTTTTATGACTAACTGTAAAATCTCCCGCACGTGGAAAATATGTACAATAGACCATTTTTATTGTACTTATATATTTATCTTTCTTCTCAGCTGTTAATCCAACCGTGCATAATTTTCAACACAAAATTTCTATGTGCGTGTTTCCTTTCTTAACCCCCCACCACCCTATATTTTCTGAATATCAACTTACTAATACCACCTTTCGTTGTTAGTTTTCGGGCATAAGCCTCTTCACCTGTTTGATTGCCTTTCAACCTGCACTCAAACACACTCAAAAGTCAGAGCATTAAAATGATCCCCCTATTTTATCATCAGAAATACACTGACCAAACTGTGCAAGGAGATTATAACCCGATATATTGGCATAACCTCCATATCATGCCCTCAGGAAGGGCTAAAGTCAGAACGCAAACAGGGAGAGGGCAGTTGACAGGTCTCCGTCAACATCTCTTCACACTGCTTTGTTCGTAGCGAACAAAAGCGATCCGCTATTATGCCGACCCTTCAACGCCTGAACCGAGAAAATATTTGGCTGAATTATGAGCGTATTTGCAAACAAGGAAGCCGTCTTGACGGATGAGTGGCCATGTTGAGGTTGCTTATTCGAGTGGACATCTTTTATTGCAAAATGTCGGATATGTTCGTGAGGTGTTAAGAAAGTGGATAAGCTAGTCTGATAGAAAGGTATGCCAAATATCTGGAGTTAGAAATGTAGTGAAATAGTTTATTTTGTTATTTCGCGTTTTGTGTTTGAAAAAGTTTTAAGTATCTGGGAATAAGAGAGAAAAAAAGTACGAAATTCATGAACTTTGTGAAGAAGGTTTTGCGCGGAATACATTCAAATCGACCGCAAATTTAGTTTCATTTAGAGACTCCTTTAATGGAATATAAGTGACTGTGAATGGTCAAGGTAACGAACTCGTGGTCGGTATGTCATGAGTTCGATCCTAGTACCGCTGTAGACATGCAGCGCAGAAGTGGATGATGCACATTAAATATGTCGTGGCTAAAACGTCCTCTCACTGGTGTGCTGTGAAAGTTAGGAAAGAGAGGTGCTTTATCACTTGATCAGTCATCAACTGGTGTCGTCATCATTACTTGACCATGGTTCAAATTTACGAGGTTCATCGCCAAAAGCCCTCGGGGATAGCTGAATAGTGCAACCCTAATATTCATTAGGGTCGCACTATTGAGTGCAATGAGGTATAAATATTAATTACAGATAAAAATATCAAAGTAACTGCTTGAAATATTCTCATCTTTAAGTATGCCAAGAAAGTCGCCAATTAAAAGCGAAATATTTCGTTGACTGATGAATAAAAAAAAAGAATATTTGTCCCAGAATTGTTTTAATATTCAGCATAATTTGGTTCTCTTTTGTAATTACCTGTTAATTAAATTAAAAGAGTACATTGATGGAAATTAAAAATCGTTATATCATTCTAACATTTGTTTAATTTGGATCCATCAAACACACACTCTCTGTCATAATTTTTTCATTTTTTTTCTTATAAAGATTTAAAAAAATCATTCCACAATGTTATGCATTCGTCATCAGAAAGAAAATTTTCCATGGTTGAAAAGGAACATATCTAATAATCTAAATAAATTTTTTCAAAAATCTACATAAATTCACACTTCTAAATACTATATAACACACACATAAATTAATAATAGTAATACTGAACTCAGTGGCGCTACAGCCCATGAGATCCAAGGCCTACTGTGACTATCTCAATTCACGTAACCTTAATAATAGTAATACGAATTTAAATTACATGATCCTTAGTTCTCTTTGTCAATTCTGGTCTAATTTTTGTTGTAATTCAAATAATATACAAGTAAAAAACTTTGATCATTTAGCATATTAATTATTTTAAATTTAATAAATAGACTTTTTTGTATTTTTGAAATTTAGCTTAATACTTTATATTAATAGTTATTTTATTAAAGTGCATATTAAGTGAAGACCTCATATTTGCTTTCGTACAACTCCGTGCTTCTGACCTTCAATTGTATGAAATATAAACACTAAGTAATAAAAGAATGCATAAAACAGTTAGTTATTTTTTTATCAAATGCTATTAATGTAATCAATTTTATAAAATCATTATAATCAGAAGTCAGGAGCATGCAAAACTTTTCTGAAACAAAATAATTTACTCATAAAATGCAAGCAATCAATTGACGTAATTTCTTGATATATTCATTGTAAATTTGATAGTTTTCAAGAAAATGTTGATAAAAGCTGGTGAAGTAAAATGCAGAGATATTAATAAGACAATGTGTTTCATTTCAAGAAAAACAGTTTGTAAAAATATAAGGCAAAACCGTAATAATGGAAACATAAATGTCAACAATACTATGTGAAATAAATTTTATCACAGCTTAAATAAAAACATTTTTTAAAAAGTATTAAAAAATTTTAATATATTTCTAAACGATTCACAGATATAAAAAAATAAATAAATAGTAATGAATATATGAAAACATGTCAAGCTATTTCTGTAACATTTAATAAATTTTTTTGCCGAATAATTCGATGTTATTTTCCTTGAAAACGCAAGTGAGCGAAAATAGTTTTGAGATATGAGTACTTGTTATTGATTGCTATTTAAAAAAAAAAAATTTATTTAAAAATACAAAAATAAATTTTGGCATCTTTATAAAAATAGTAAGAAGATATACATTACTATAAATACAAAAGAAAACTAAACATAGTCTTTACTCACAGTATTTCCTGTATCAAGAATTAAATCTTAGCAAAACAAGTATTCTGATAGTATTTCATCATGTTTTTATTCTTATTGTCAGACGACAATTATTTTCTTTTAAAACCAATTCTCAAGACACTTGTTCAATAAATATTTACTCATTCTAGAAACTTTTTTTCATACGCTTTTTAATAGAAAGGATTTACAAGGATGTAAAAAATAATATTTGTCACATTTAAATATAAATTACAACGCATTAAAATCCATCTCTAGGTATCAAAAATTAATCCCTCAAAAAGAACTTCAAAAATACGTATTTATTATCTCCTAAAACGGCAAACGATTTAATTAACGAGCTTCAGAAATAAAAACAGAAGTGAAATAATATTTTCCACATCAATGCGAAAAAAAAAACAATTCGTTTTGTAGCTTGTAATTTAATAGTTATAGCTTCTAATTTTGGTTATACAATGGTTTTTAATATTTTTTTATATACTTAGCATTTTTTTAAAATTCTCCAATAACTTTATATTTATTAAAGTGAAGTGACATCATTATATATATAATGAATTTCATTTGAAAATTATAAGGAGAAAAAATTCTGCGAATGGGAAAATATTTTCTAACTTCACTACTTACTGATAACGGAAAAGCGTCTGAGGCAGGAAAGGTTGCTGACTTAATATTTTTGAAAAAAATAATTTTGTTCTGAAAATCTGTAGTAGTATTTTAAATTTATTATTAATATAACATTGTAGTTTGTAATTGTAATATTGGCATTCCAGAAAACTGTATGTTACTCTTATAAAATTAAAAAAAATCCCGTTTAAAGCTTCGAAGATATTTTTTACAGAGAGAAAGATATTTTAGAAATAGTCATTCGCAGAATGTAATTTATTTTTATGTTCATGTATTGAAATTTCACAAGAAATTTAATTACATATATAATTTTTTTTTTTGAAAACTAAATTTTTTTACATTAAAAATTAAATTTTCCTTAAAACAACAGAGAATAAATAAATAACTAATTTTCATAATTTGAAAAATTTTCATTTAACTAATAAAACATTTTTTCAACAAATGAAAAATATTATTATATGACCACAAAATAATACAACTTTTTTTGGTCTTGTGAGAAATTTGATCAAATTATATAATTAATGGAAAAAGAAAATTCCTGTAATGCTCTTCGTAATCTTTGAAGTAATGGTGCAGTGTTTAACAAAATATATTCAATAATAATGAGTAACAAAACATGAATATTTAATTTATCAGACATAATTTTTAATTTAAAAACATTTTTAAGAGTAATAATCAATTAGACGTTTCACAAAAATACAAGGTTATTCATAATTCTCTTCAGGATTCAGAAGCTCTTTAGTAAAAAAACTAAGACGTATACAGCAAAAAAGGAACATTTGAAAGTATTGAGATACAATGCAAGTTTTATTTACGTATTCTACAAGTTTTTTATATGTGAAACATAGGTTTCACGGCATACACATCAATGCGATAGTCCAATTCTCTCTCTCTCTCCCCACTCTACTCAGCATAATATTGTTAGCATTATTGGTAGCACGTGTTATCCTTTCATGCAGTTCTATTATATCATGCGGCACAAGGATACGAAAACTTGCAAAAGAACAAGTTTTTGGATAACATGGAAACGATAACACACGTGCTGTCAATAACGTTAATAGAACCATGTTGAGTAAGAGAGAGTTTGGTAAGAACTGGACTGTCACATTGGTGTATACTGTGTAACCAAGGTTTCACACATAGAACACCTGTAAGGTATGCAAATAAAACTTGAATTGTTTCTGTATTCTTTCAAATGTTCTTTTTTGCTATATTCTCGTCTTAGTTTATTTATTTATTTTTTTTTTTTTACTATAGTGCTTCCAAACTCTGGAGGGAATTATGAAAAGGGTATTTTGCATGTCCTCTATTATTTAAAATGGGGGCCATAAAAATGGATATTATGTACAATTCTATAGTGTTTTATGATATATTTATACGATGCAAATGGAAAATGCATTCTAGTCAATTTGTTGTAAGCTATTACAACTAAACATATATTTGCTACTCTGTTAACATTCCACTTTATATTATTATTATTCTTTTAAAAAAAAAGGTTTGCATCATAAACATAAATATACATGCATACTAAGTATGAATTTTTATAAGACAAAACTAATTAGGTCTCTTGTTATCCTCTGAATATGGAAAGATTTCTTTACAGTAGTCTATTTTTGTAAATAATTTCCCCCCTTAAAACAAATTTACAAGTTCGTAGATAAAATTAGTAGAGAGTTTCAAAATGTTCAACAATACACTAAAATAACTAATTTTTCAAATTTCTGCTGAATAAGGAAACTTATATAATTTTTTTTCATGATTATTTTAATTATTGACCTTCGAAATTAAAAAAAAAGATATGTAACAAATCTTGCTTTCCAGAATTTTTTCATTGTAAAATTACAATCTCCCATCATGCCTCAAGCATTCAGTAGTTCCAAGTTTACATCCGTTCAGTTATCATTTCATCTGTAGAACATCAAATTAGTATCTCAAATACACCCAAAACCTAACCACTCTAATCCATCCACATCGAGTAATATGCTTCAATTAGCAGTCTGCGAATTTCCTCTACACGTCAGATGCACCAAACGATAAGCGAATCAAGTTACATCTCAGCGCCATTTTTATTTTATTTTTCGTCTGGTGTAACAATTCAGAAGAACAATCGAACATACACCTTGCACCTCTCGACCGTGTAACACTGTAGCCTTCGACCCTCCTCTATAATCAACAGGTGCTAGCAATTATCAACCTGGGGTGAATCCATACAATGGACAGGCACCCGCAGGTGTACGTGCTTCCAATTTCAAAGAGAAATTTCGAACGTCACGATTCGTTCGGAAAGCCGCCATTTTTTTTTATGATCTTGTTCTAAAAGAACACACGAATTTCGCTTTCGGCGTTTTTGTTCTGTAACAAATGGGGAATTAAAAGCAATATAAACGATAAGATTTACAAATAATTGCACTCTAATAAGCGATAGTCAATCATTCGAAAAAAATGATCCGGAATATTCATACTTGGTGAGTTCTTGTTAAATTACAGACGAGGGAAGATGATAACGCATCGGTTGGTTTCGTAAAGCTAAATATTACTTTGTTTGTTCTCTGTTCCTTGTCATTTCACCTTTCTGGTCCATCTGTATATTATCAAATTTGATTCGTTGATAGATAATTTTCTTCTTTTTTTATTGTTCTTAGACACATTTTAAATTCGCTTTTCACGATTTTTGAACAAAGTTTTCACTTTTTCAATCCAGTTTACCGATTTTTTTTATCTCGTAATTTCATTTGGTTATTTATTAATTATTTTTATTTTTTTATTTGCCTAAATTTGTGAAATGCTGCAAATTATACACGTATAATAATTTTCAAACTTTAACTTTTTGTAACAATACGCATATTAGAAATTAAGATCCGATTATTTTTAGATCATACAATTGGTGCTAAAATTCATGCATAATTTTTGCTTCTAATTTGTATTAATAAAAAAAAATATTCGTATATACATTTTTATGTTATAAATTAAATTTTAGAGTCCCCCCTCCTTCATATCTACGACCTATTTAAATGACAACATTAATTTCAAACTCTGGTTTGAAAAAAGAAAAAAAAAACCTTTATTTAACAATTCACAAACTGAATGATTGTAACACCAGGCTCTCCTCGAGGTCTGTCCTCCCTAACTTCTATAGCCTCAATATCAATGAACTACCGAATAATATATAAATAGTCAGCGAGACAGATGATACAGTAGAGATATAGAGAAGATTATTGAAAGATGAAATTGTAAGCGATGTTGACCCATTGATTAGTGCAAAAGCCACCTTTTCACCTTTTTAGTATTCAAGAATACGGAGGTATTTGGATTGCCAATGTGGACGAAATGTATCTCATTCAGATAAATACAAATTAATTCTTCCCTTTAGTATGTTTTTCTGCATATAGTGTACTCATTTCTAATGTTTAATTTAATAAAAGTAGCTTTTTCATATTCTTGACGATCAATTAGCTGACCCACCCACATGCTGCGTTCGAATCCCCCCAAGAATCACAATGATGAATGCGATCTTCTCCTCAGCCAACATGAGATAGAGGTTCCGCAACATAATACCTTTAAATACTTATAAAATTTCAACTCGAAGCTTTATTTTTGTTTTATCTAAAAAAAATAGTAAGGGACCTTAGAGAAATAATTCCAATTTTATGAATATTTGTAAGTACGTTGGGTTACATAGGATACTTAACCCCGTAAGCGGTCCTTTTTTTTACCCAAAATGCTTTTAAAAAAAGGTACATTTTTTTTTATTATTTATAACTAAACATGTAAGGGCGCCCCCCCCCTCGGGTGCCCTTCTCCTAGATTATCAGCGTGAGCTAGAGGTGTAGGAATAAATGAAGAACTATAAGCTGTCATGATCTTAATATGACTTTATTAAGATCTTATACCAGGGGTGGCCAAGCCGTCGACCGCGGTCGACTGGTCAACCACGAAGACATTTTAGGTAGTCCGCATGACCATCCCGATAATGAGCTCGGATATTAACAATTTAATTTATTATTTATGACATAGAATTAATGAATTATTTAAAATAAAAATTTTTACTACAGTTTACGCGTTAAAACCTAAAACAAATTGTGCAAAGTAATGCAATGAATTTGTCGTTTTGCAGTGGAGAATTAAATAGAAACAACTTGACAAAATGGGATGCTTAGATTATATCCAGTAGCCAGCGCGATCATAGCGACGAGGCGAGTCGACTAGTCTACCCGTCACACCCGCCCGTTTAGTTTCAGTTCTCAGTTAATCGTCTTACGTTGCAAGTCGCTCGCTTCCTACCGCACTGATACGATAATTTGTTGATTCAACAACCCGTCCAAAATGACTCAGCCAGATACCAGTGCTAAGAGAAGTAAAACATATCACATTATCACGATGAGTGAGAAGATGATTTCTTTTTTGTTATGGTGAAAGGGAAATGTGTTTGTCTCATATGTAACTCAAGTGTGGCACTACCAAGAAAAGCAAACGTCGAAAGACACTTTAAAACCATGCACTTAAATACGCTACAGACTTTCCAATCGGCAGTGAACTTCGAAAAGTTAAAGTGCATGAATTATATAAAGTCGAATTCACATTTACAGCAATCGTTATTTACGAGACCAGGCACCAAAGCTAAAGCAGCAACATTGGCGTCGTTTAAAATTACAGGAGTTTTGATAAAGCGAAAAAAACCATTCGAAGATGGAGAATTGATAAAAGAAGCTTTCTGTAAAGCGGAAGAAGTGCTTTTCTACGATTTTAAAAACAAATCAGAAATAATATCGTCAATAAATAATATTTCTTTGTCGTGTAACACTGTGATGCGACGGACTGAAACTATGAATAATAATTTGGAGGATTTATTAAATGACGATTTAAAAGCTTGTAAGTTCCTATCACTTCAATTTGATGAATTCACTGATATTAGTGACATTGCACAGTTATGCGTTTTTGTGAGAATGGTTTTCGAAGATATGACTTCAAAAGAAGAGTTATTAACTATAATTCCATTGAAAGGACAAACGAGAGGCCAAGATATCTACAATTCATTTAAAAACTTTATTGATAAGACATTGAGGAAATTCCCAGTTTTACCAGTTATCATTGCATTATCCATCAACAGGTATTGTGTTCAAAAATACTAAAGTCTAATGATATAATGCAAATTGCTTTTAAAATCGTCAATTCAATTCGTTCAAGAAGTCTTCAGAGATGACAATTTCGGGCGCTTTTGGAAGAAACTGAATCAGAGAGAGTACAAATATCTCTTATTGCACACAGACGTGAGGTGGCTAAACCATGGTGCTTTTTTAAAAAGATTTCGCATTCTGTTACCAGAAATAAAAAATTTTCTACAAATGAAAGGAGAACACATTACTGAATTGGAAGATGAGAAATGGCTCATGAAACTAGCTTTTCTCTGCGATATCACTGCAAAACTTAACGACTTCAACCTAAATCTACAAGGAAAGAATAAATGCTTAACAGACATGATGAGCGCGATTAAAACTTTCAAAGAAACGATAAAAAGGTATGCGTCTCAATTAAGAAAACATGAATTGAGAAACTTCAAAAACATGGAGTAAGAATGCATCCATAATCCAAACCGAAGATTTCGCCGAACACTTAGATGCTTTGTTTGGAGAATTTAAAAGAAGATTCGATGACTTAATTAGGTTGGAAGAAATATTCAATTTTAGGATACTTCCATTTAATGAAAATGTCAACATTGATGGAGTTTCTGAAAAAATAGGACATTTAATAGATACTACATCAGTCACGGGCGAAGAAGAAATTATGAAATTAAGATGCGATATATTTCTTAAATCCAAAACATCTAGCGATACTGATTTTTGGAAATTAATTTCTGAGGAAACGCTTCCAAATATTTACAAATTGATTTTGTATTTAAAATCATACTTTGGATCGACGTATCTTTGCGAATCTGCTTTTTCAACCATGAACGCCATAAAAACCAAGCATCGGTTGCCTTTAACAGTTGAACATTTAATTTCGTGTTTACGCATTGCAATAAGCTCGCGCCAGCAGATATACAGTGCCAAATTTCAACTAAACGAAGTGAATAGGATGGTCAATTTTTAATATATGAATACTTTGGTTATTTTCGTCAGTAAATTTTTATTTTGTAAATATTAAGTTTTTTTTAGAAAAATTAGGTAATTTACCATTTTTTCTTGTTACCAAAAATAAATATATAAACATGTACTTTACGTTAATTTAGCTCTGCTATTGGTAGACCGCCGATTTTTTAAATGTGGAGTAGACCACGGATCCCAAAAGTTTGGCCACTCCTGTCTTATACCAATAACAGATTAGATAATAATATGATATGTGAGAGAATCTACGGTGGCTAAACACACAATATATATAATACCGAAATAACGTAACCCGGACCACTATCAATAACTAACTCGCCTAAGCTCAATTCCAATGCGATCACAAATCCGAATATTTAAATTGTCACTCCTACTTTTACTGTCCAACGAAGTATCATTCTATCTGATCCTAGTTGAAGTTGTGGTTCACTGGCGTGCAATGGTATGCACCTTAACTAAGGGCTCGAGTGACCTCTCTTGACTGTCACCTAACTTCGCGAAATACTCTTCACACTTGCCACACTCACTAACATAACATTTCCCAAATGCCACCCAGCTTACTCTAAACTTCTGTTATTTAAAAGCTTCCTAATTTTTATCTTTCCTTCACGTTTTACTTCTTGGGTTGGTTGGAAAAGAGTTGCCATTCACATTCTGGCCCCAAAAAACCCCCAAAGGATATGTTAATGAAAAAACGCGTGAGCCCGTCACAAACATCATACTAATTTCCACCTTCACCACAAAAGAAATGCCGGATGAAAAACATTTCAGAACCACAAACGAACTGCATCACCTTTTCAAAATACTAGCACTAAATAATGCACCATAAGAATAAAAAATAAGATCAAATCAAAGAGAGAAAAAAGCGTGTGGTTAAACCAGTTGCGGTCAACTTTCGGTTGTACGGGCAAACCGCTTAAGGAGATTAATTATAATTTTTGTCTTTTAATCATAAAATTGAAGCATAGCTTTTAAAAAATAATTAATTGAACGTGAATTAGAGCATTTAAAAGGTATTTATTTCCGTTGTGCTTTATTTAATTAGACTAATACTTCATTTTATTTTTAAAAAGTCTTACAATTGCCTATTTGAGAATCTTAAGACTTATTAAATGTAGAAAAATGAAATACGTACAACACAAAATATTTTTAAATGTTTTTCAAACACAAAATGTTAAAATATTACTCGATTTTGTCATTGCACGAAAGAGTAGTACTGTAAATTAAACATGTTTAACTTAAAAACATTCTGAATTTCTCTTCAGAATATCCTTTTTATTTGTATTTGTAACTTTTTCACAGAACCAAGCCAAAAAAATATTTTACACGGCAATTTAGCTTATTGCATGATGTGCCAAGAAGTTTCCGACATACAGAAAAAAAAGAACCTTAAGGTATCCGACAACGTTCGGAACCGTGATTTTGCAAAAGCGAATAAATGGATAATTTTCATGATATTTAGTGTCACTTAGATTAGAATACATGTATACAATTGTTTTAAGGACATTTTGACAAAAAAAATTATTTAAATACAATATTTTGGCAAAAAATTAACTTAGAATAATTTTTTTCAAAATGTTCTCCTTTTGTGAAAAATGCTTGTATTATAAAAATATTTTGCCTGTATATAGCTCAGATCTCTCTACAGAGGCTCAACTAGAATTTTTGAAATATATAATTTAGAAGTGGGTTTATCCGTATTTTACGACAACAGAGGAGAGCAATTTTAAGAAAAAAACGCCTATAATTATTTCAAATGGTTGTAATTCTGAAAATAATGTGAATGTTTCAAAAATCATAGTTGGGCCTCTGTACAGAGGTCTGAGCTATATAGAGGCAAAATATTATTATAATAGAATCATTTGTCCCCAAAGGAGAACATTTAAAAAAAAGAGATTATTCTAAGTTAATTTTTTGCCAAAATATTGTATTTAAGTAATTTTTTTTTTGTCAAAATGTCCTTAAAACAATTGTATACATGTATTCTAATCTAAGTGACACTAAATATCATGAAAATTATCCATATATTCGCTTTTTTAAAATCATGGTTCCGAACGTAGTCGGATACCTTAAAAAGGTTAAGGTTTAAAAAAACGCATTGTATTTTTTTTCACCTGCCATAAATACAGTCGAACCTCTATATTACGAATTTTTCTGTATAGCGAACTTTTTTCCTGAAACCAAGAACATTTGACTATTTTCTTTATAAAAAACATCCCTATAGCGAAGTTCATTTTCCATATAACGAACTTTTTTTCTTGTGTGATTCACCCTATTTTTTCAGTATTTCTGGACATTTCAAGTTATTCTCTTTTTTAACATATTTTATGGTGGCTAACCAGTCATTTCTTGAAATGGTTTTATTAGGTGCCTAGCTCGCCGAGAGCAATAGAATTCTGGGCGTTTCATCCAAGAAATGCAACCTTTAACCCACACTGTCCAGTTCACTAGAAACATCTTCTATATCCCCTTTCCATCTCAGTGGAGTTGTCTCGTGTCCCCGTGTCCTTGAACCAGTCTCCGTTCATTTGTAGTGTTAATCAGTTGTACTGGTAACTCCATTTCCTGTAAACCGAAAATGTCAAAACGTAAGCTCTTGAACATCAAAGAAAAATATTGAATTCTTAATGAAGTTGATAAAGGTGTTAAGAAAAAGGCTATTGCTTTAAAATTTGGTATTTCTCCAAGCAGCTTATCAATTATTATAAAATAATCGAGGTAAGCTACAAAATTATGATTCATTGAATTATTGCTTAAAACGTTTCAGAACATGTGTCTATGAAGATGTCGACGGGACAATTTTGAAGTGGATACATGTAATGCGAGATAAAAATGTACCGATCTCTAGACCTTTCGTAATATAGAAAGCTCTTAAATTTGTGAAGGCATTGAGATACGACCAAATTTAGCAATGGATGGCTAAATTTGGTAAGAAAAAATACGGAAAAATACGCCCAGAAGGGATTTTTGGTGCGTTGCAAAGATGTGAGGCGTATTATGAAACAAAGCATTTTTTCAGACAAAAACATTTTAACATAATTAACAGATTTTATGAGTTTATGAGTAATTAAATTTTAGAACACATGTGCTAATGTATGTTTAGAAATTCTATTAATAAAGTAATGTACGTTTAAAATTTCTTGTATGCTTTAAATTAGAAAATATCCTTAAAATTCATTAGTTTTAACATAAAATTATTCTCTTTATGTTGAAAATACAGTGTATTCCTCGACACTCTTTTTCCTTGCAGCTTTTCTTTCTTTTTGATGGGTAAGATATATAAAATAAATAGATATTGATTTACAAAAAGGTGTGAGTAATTACTTTTTCATATATATATAGTGTTTATGAATTTAAAATTTGTTTTATCTGATTAAAAAAAGTATATTGAAAGATGAACCTTATATATATAACAAATTTTCCATATAACGAACTTTTTTTCGGGATTTCGCGACTTCTTTGTATAGAGGTCCAACCGTACTTAGATTAAGATTTATAATACGTATAAATATATAAAGATCAAAGAGATATAAACATATAAATAATTTAGATAAGATTATAAGATAGAATGATTAAAGGCAAGCAGTTATGTATTACTTGTAAAAAATGTTGTTTTAAAAATCATTTATATCACTTCATTTTCTTCATGGTGTAGTTTGAAATTTTAAAAAAATTAGAATCATATTATTTTTAGTTGAATTGTTTTCAAATTTACACTGCTCAAAAATATTAGGGAAGCATGTGGATTCAACAAAATTACGCGAATATTTCTTCTGATAACTAAGGTGAAACAAAACATCTATATTCCAAAGAGTGTAGCAGAAAAAAGAAAAAGAAAACTTCATATGAAAGTCAATGAACATGGAGTCAAAAACCAGAAAAAGGAAATAAGCGTAGAAATCGTGATCTCAACAGAAGCTGTTGATTTTCGTTGTCTCAGTGAAGAAATTCAACCTTTCGGCTGTTCTTTTTTTAGAAAAGGGGACTGGAAAATGTCATGACAATGTGATCTAACGCAATCCATGGCTTGTTGTATTATCGAGAGACTGGAGTCCGAGCAATCACAGAGAACTGTAATGGATGATGTAGGAGATGCAATAAGTATCATTGTAAGACTGCGAAACCGATACTTAGAAACAGGACATGTTTGACGTTGGCCAAGACAACGTCATTCACGGTTTACTATAGCAAATAATGACCAATATATCCTGTTAACAGTTCGTTGAGACAGAACAGCCGACACGACGCAGATTCAAACAGTTCCTTTCGGCAACAGGACGAAGGGTCTAAAGCAGTGCTTCTCAAACTTTCAATACTCGCGACCCAATATTCAATCATCATTTTCATCGCGGCCCCCTCCATACAATAACAATGTATTGAACTCAATAATACTATACTTTGACACTAAAGCTACAATACGACTTTAACCTCTTATGTGCCACCGGCGTATATAAACGTCTCGCTCAGCCAAAGCATTAATTTTCTAGACGTTTATATACGTCTTTCCCAAGTACCATCTTTTCTGGGCAGTGCTATCCATAAAATTATTCCGACGGCTTTGGAATACAATAAAAGGACCTTGACAGTCTTTGCAAAGGATTTACTTATTTCAGAGATTTTGCTTATTTATTCCTATTCCCCTCCCCCTCCCCCCAAAAAACATCAAAATACTCGCGTCTACGTGGAAAACCGTGGCATTGGGAACCAAACCACGTAACTTTTAATCGGCAGTTAAGGCCGTAATCCGTACCGTATGAACCGTACAAATCATCAAAATGAGTGTTAATACAAGCCCATGGGGTCACTGGTAATTATCAAACTTGTTCTTAACTTAGTTTTGTTAAATTAATAATAAAATACATTGCACAGTACAGATACTTTTATATAAGTGTATTATATCAGTGTAAATGTGTATTTTAGATTTTATTATGTCAGAAAGTATTTTGTTTGCTTATTTTCAGTAAATTAATAATGTTTTGAATAATTTTTAGTTTTCAACTTTTCAATATGCTCGAACTCCCCTCGTAGAGTCATCACGCCCTTCAAGGGGGTGGAGAGCACGCCCCACAGTTTGAGAAACGATGGTCTAAAGGCCGGTCTGTATGCATGTAGAACAATGGTGTGTATTCTTTGACAGGAAGATACCATGCAACCTGAAGAAAGTGGGCTGCTGAGCATCGAAATTGGATGCGAAGTGACCGGAGTCAAGTGTTGCCTACGGACAAACCCAGATTAAGTTTACAGTGTGACATCAGACGTGTTTTGGTGAGGCGATAAAGGGGCACTTGAAATAACCCAATATTCGTTCGGGAAAGATCACATTATGGACTAGGTGGTCTGATGATATGGGCTGGTATCAGGATAGGTGGACGTACTAATTTGCAAATCATTCAGAATAGCAATTTGACGGCTGAAAGCTATGCTGGCGAGGTCCTAAGACCCTTTGTCTTACCTTACGCTGCAGCCATTGGTGATTCCTTTCTTTTACTGCAGGATAATTCAAGAAATCATGCAGCTCGTCTTGTGGAGAACTTTCTTGAAGCTGAAACTATACAGCATATCGAATGGCCAGCATATTTTCCTGATAGAAATCTTATCCAACATGCTTGGGACTCATTCGGATGATGCATTCATTGAGATCACTTCTTTCACTTACTGTCCGGGATGTGGAGATTGCACTTCTTGAAGAGTGGAACAGCATTCTCCAAAATCTCATCGATAACTTCATCGCATTTATGACAAACAGGTGTGTGGCAGTCTTAGCAGTTTGGGAGATCACACACCCTATTAAACATCCTGTATCCGTTCTAATCAATAAGTTTTTTGTCATTTACATGTAACCAAATTGTTGGCCTGAAGCATCATTTCGTGTGCTTTATACCATTTCAAAGAATTAAAAGTCCCACATAATAGGTTGTTTTTTTTTAATTGTGTTTGGTTACACTTGTATTCCCAGTTTTATACCCATGCATGATATCGTTCAACGGTTCGTTCACTTTTTTGCTTGCTCCCCTAATTTTTTTACAAATGCATAAATAAGATTTAACCTTGGTAAGAGATAAATCTTCCTTACGAAGTAGCAATAATAATAACCCAAAGAGAGTGATATTAAATTCAAAACAGAATTCACCCAACTCCTTTTATTATTTAAAAAAAAAAAAACTACTTGATAAAAAGTAAATATGCATACGTTATCACCAGATTTTTTTTTACAGGCAACTATGTACGAGCTTCTAAGTAAACGTTTCAGGTTTTCTGTATTTTTTTGTATGAACTACTTATTACTTTTATTTTGGCTTGCGTTATTCAGAAGAAGAAAAAACGTGAACAAAAGAAATTTTACAAAGAAAATCCATTAAAACGTCTTCAGTTGGGGAAAAATACGTAAAAAAAACTGAAAAGTATATTTCAATATTGACATCAATTTCCTCCATTCTTCTCCTTTTACCAAACGCATATACACAATCTCTTTTCTCAGGATCTTAAGTTTTCGGCAAACGACGATGCTTACTCACGACGTTAAAGTCCCAAAGGAAGAATATTAAAAAAGAGAGGAGGAAAAAAAGCGGAACACAGTATGTTTTTCTCTATCTAATATATTTGTCAACGAAGAATGGCAACTCCTGTAGACAATACCACTGGAGAGTGAAATTTCCGACAGATAGCTTCTGTGCATTATGAGGCATTGCGTATTATTGAAAGGAACTGAAAGTGGGGTTAAGTGCACTTTAGAAACTTTTCCCCACGAGCGGTTCCAAACTCTCTCTCATTCTTCATTTTTTTTATGTCATGTAAGTTTTTGATCCACTTTTGGCTCTTTATCTCCCGTTATATGAAAAAAAATTCATTTCAATATGACAAATAGTTAGCGTCAATTTTTATGCATCTATAAAGTTATTTTTAGTTGTTTCTCTCTCTACATATATACCTTTGTATTTATATTTAATGATATATATATATATATATATATATATATATATTGTATAATAAAATAATTTAAGGTATCCAACTACGTTCGGAACCGAGATTTTTCAAAAGCGTATAAATGGATAATATTTATGATATTTAGTGTCACTTAGATTAGAAAATGTATATAAAATTGTTTTAAGAATAGTATTACAATAAAAAATGATTTAAGTACAATATTTTGACAAAAAATGAACATAGAATGACCCATTTTCAAAATATTCTCCTTTTGTGAAAAATGCTTCTATTATAATAATATTTTGCCTGTACATAGCTCAGACCTCTGTACAGAAGCTCAACTAGAATTATTGAAATATATAACTTAGAAGTGGGTTTATCCATGTTTTACGACAACAGAAGGGAGAAATTTTAAGAAAAAAACGCCGATAATTATTTTAATTGGTGGTAACTGAAAATAATGTGAATTTTCCAAAAATCATAGTTGAGCCTTTGTACAGAGGTTTGAGCTGTATACAGGCAAAATATTATTATAATAGAAGCATTTTTCACAAAAGGAGAACATTTTGAAGAAAGGTTATTCCAAGTTGATTTTTTACCGAAATATTTTATTTAAATAATTTATTTTGTCAAAATGTCCTTAAAACAATTTTTAACATGCATTCTAATCTAAGTGACACTAAATATCATGAAAATTATCCATTTATGCACTTTTTTAAAATCACGGTTCCGAATGTAGTTGGATACCTTAAAGAATATTATTTTTAATATATTGTGCAGTGTCGTACACAAACTACTCAATTGCGAAGGGTTATATTTTTTAAAAAATTTGATGGAAACACCAAAGCGTAATCTTTAAGCTACAGAATTAAAAATCTGTTGGTCTATCGGAAGAGCTTGAACTCTTACAGCCTTCTCCTGAATACACCACTGACGTTGTCAGATACCACCGTTATACATTTTAATTTATGTCTAAAACAGTAAAGCAGGATTAAGACATTTTACATGTACATTATGAAGCCGTCCATACGGTATAGTGATTAGTGACGCTGACTACGGTGCCGTAGTGCCTGGTTTCGAATCCCGGTGAAGGCATGGATGTTTGTAAATGTATAGTGCCTTCGGGACATGGGAGTACTCTAATAGCCATCGAGCTCGTGAGATTGGTGGAAGAGGAAGAGAGGTGGGAGGCTCCTGACCACCCCCATGGTGTTTTCACTCAAAATTGGGGTGAAACTGATCTAAATCGTACTGTCACCTGCATGGTGCTCAAAGCTAAGGCTAAAAATCTAGCCCTTAGCCGTGATGAATTTCGGGGATCTTGATCCAACTGTCGATCAGGTGGCATAAGCAAGAGCAACACATGTACATTATACTTCCAATCTGATTAAGTAATCCTGATTCCAGTTTATCAAAATGACTAGATCACGATTTTCGGAAGGTCAATTTGAAATTTTGTAGCTCATTTTGCAATACCGAAAGAGGGCCTTGTAGACTGCAACAACTTTAATAACTTAGAGATGTATTTGTGTGTGTGTGTGTGTGTGTGTGTGT